>BEXV01000432.1:107502-120608 GCA_003118195.1 Hemicentrotus pulcherrimus
CCCCCCCCCCCATTTCCTGCATGAAAAAAAGGGAATTTGCAGTACAATATGAAGATCTTGGTCTTCTTTTGGTTGCATCCTGCCTTCCCAGTTCCCACACACTTAATCTGCATTACGTCTCTATTTCAAAAGCTGCTTTCTAATAGCATTCCAAATCCTATCCTCAGTTACCCTGTTTATTTATCTTATCCCATGTCCTCAAACTATATTTGAAGAGAACAACATGCAAATCAGAGCCTCGAGGACGAAACGTGAAGAATTCTGACATATCACACGCATTTTGTGTTGCACAATTCTATAGTCCTATTGGCTTTTTGCCTCAAAGGCTATTGAATCATTAACCAGGTCAAACAAATAAAATTCCTCTCCTCTATAACTTAAAAAAGGAGTAAAACACTTCAAAAGGAAGCATTCTGCCGTATGTACCCCAGAGATCGTGACTTTGGCCAAACTTTTTTCCTGTCCATTAGCTCCAAGCAAACATAATCAATAAAAGGGAACTTCTGAACTATCAAGTCAAATAAAAAAAATTAGTGAAGCAGAGTGTTTTCTATATTTCGAAAGGAAAGTACAACTGCTAAAGCAAATTCTTTTCTGGAGATCTCCTCATGCTTGATTTATTCTATTCAACCTTTATTTCCAATTTGAATTACTGAAATAAAGTTGGACGGGTAATTACTGAAAATAAAATACACTTTAAAATCTGTGACATATTCCAGTCTTTGTGGTTTGAGTGACTAATGTGACAGCCATGCTTTCACTGACAGAAATAACAGGGCATGATTACGGGGGATTCGGAGGCCTGTTTTGAAGTCAAAAACCACACTTACTAACTCTCCATTATGAGATTAAGGTCTTTACAATAGAGGGAAGAAAGAAAAAAGGAGAAAAAAGAGCATCTGAAATGAGATAGAGACTCACAAAGTTACATCCATCTTTGTTTATTCCTTTCTTTCACTCAGTCTTTCTGCTTGGTTTCCCCTTCACTTCTCATTCTCAGTTCTTACAGTACCCCCATCACATTTTCCCCTTTCCTCCTTTGCTTGACAAATTGCAGGTGAGTTAGCAAACATTGAACATGTCTTTATGGAATTTATATTTTGAAGAGTCAAAGTATATAAGTGAATCGTTTTATTTTCCTCTTAATGCACTTGGCTTTACTGCTTTAGCATTTTCCTTAATATACTTCCCTGCATGCCAATGTCTAGGTGAGCTCATGAACATTAAACAGGCGTTGATGAAATTGTTTTCTTTAAAGAGTTAAATTATCAGAAAAACCAAGAATATTGAGCCATTCTATTTTGGCCTTCTCATTGCCTATTGTCGTATTACCCCCAAATAATGTCTAAGTGATCTTACCAACATCAAACATGTCGTATGAGATTGTCTGTCATTAAAGAGTTAAATGAACTGGAAATTCAAGAATGTTTGTAAGTGAAACATTTTATTTCCCACTTCCTAACGCATTCAAGTCTTTATTTCATGGACTTTCTAAAATGGTTTGTCATTTGGAAGTTAAACATTAAATCTGAAAATTGAAGGAATTACATATGTGGAATATTTGTGTTATTATACAATTACCGCGATCATCACACTCTCCACATAAAATGACTTCAAACATTTAGACTCAATAGTTATTACTATCAGAGGAATTCCAATCACCCATCACTTCCAATTTCGCATAGTCCATCTTGATGGCAGGAAATGCAGAAAAGAAACTGTTTCACTTATAAGTACCCAAATGCATTCAGAGTTTAGGTATGAAGGATTTATGCCCATACCTTTACGGCTTCTTTCCTATATCTTGCAATTTTCAGATTAAAAATCCCCGGACAATGCTTAGCTTCCTTCTTGAATCTCTATTTTACTCATTATTTTCTCTCCAAAGAACACGGATTAGGATTGAAGAGATTTGCAAATCAAATCCCTTGAGCATTAAAAATAGAGGCTAATGGCATTAACAGGCTATCTGTAGCAAAAACAAGCATTACAAAAATAATGTAATAAATAATCATGTTCATCTTCGGAAATAAACAAATTTGTTAAAATCTCAATTTTCCTAAAATGGTCTTAGTGAAGATTTAAAAGGAGTTTAATATATGGACTGCACTCAGTAATAAAGCATATCGTCTTTTGGGAGCCAAAAGGGCTTTAACTCATACTTTTATATAGACATTATGACCTTCTGGCTACCAACTGATGGTAAAAATCAAATTGATTTTTTGTTTTTACTAATTGCTAAGTCAATCTACTTTACCAGCCTTTAAAGAAGTGTAAAGTTATTAAATTAATAATATATATATAGAAAGCTGGCATCTCCGTACTTCAGCTCAAGGTGGACGATACAGTTCTTATCTTTTAAACAGAAATGGAATTGATTAACATTTCTTGAATGCCAAACTGTTATTCAATTATAATTTAGAAAGAAATCAGACTTTTATGAGCAGATCAGCATTCAGCAGGCCGTTTCAGTAATGATGATCATTTATTGTAAATATATCAAACTGCAAGAACTTTGAGAATCGGGCCTAATGCAACATATTGTACAAGTACTAAAGCTGTAGCCAAGGGCTTTCCATCTGAATTCCGACATATTTCATGTTCGCAGAAAAATATGGTTCATGATTTAGTAACGAGAGACACACACAGACAGGTGATCAGTAGCAAGCGAAACATACTGACCCCCGATGGCACTTTCATCTCGACTTATAAATTCCTTGCTGTTTCAACCAATCAGATAACCCGGTCTAAAATATGTACACATGAGTGATCCCCATAAAGCCAATCAAGTTTCATGTTATATTAAAGAGAGGGTCAAGTTTCCTTAAAGGTGAAAAATTGATATGTGAGCTTTCTCGTTTTTTTGTCAGTGTAGAAGAATGTTACTGTAAAAATGTCCTCTGAAAAGGATTGCTTTTCATATGACCTCAAATGAAAAGAAGTACAGTTAAACCTGTAAATAAAGACTACTCTTGTGAAACATGAAAAGGTCTATAAGGTGGTCCTTATGTACAAGTTCCTTTAGTACAGGTTTCAATGAGAAACCATATTCAAGGAAAATGAAAAATGTGGTCTTTATAGTCAGGTGATCACTAAAGCAGGTTTGACTGAATAACAATTTGGAAGAAACTTTCAAGCAACATTAGTGTGTGTAGTGACCCATGGAACCATTTCTGGGTGCAGTTGCCTTCAATTGTGTGTGCTTTTCAGCAAGACAGAGTCTATCTCTTATCATTTTGATGATTCCAAAACCATGCTCATGTAATACACAACTTACCTTTCCAAAATACTAGACATTTTCTTTCAAAATTTAAACACATGACAAGTACTATAACTTTATCTTTAACATCACTTATCCAACAGAGGAACATTCATGATATACAACAAAGGGTGACTGTGACTTCTGCAAAGAGCAGAAATAGGTGGGAACAACTGAATTGTTTAGACTAAAGATAAACAATTTTCTATTTATAGTTATGTTAGTTATAAAATTGCTAGGATGTGATTTAGAGGTGGAAAAGTTTTGAAAATGCATTCATAGTAAGGATATGATAGATTGATTTCCGGTGTAATAAATTTAACCCTTGTAATGTTAACACAAATGAGATGATATGAACTGACAAACATATGAACATCTGAAGTAAACAACATTATGACAGTTAGTTAACACATCGCCTCATAGAACCGGGTGATCCCTGTATTAGGTCTATCGGAATGAAAGAATTCAGTAACCAATGGGTTACCTCCTCTATTAAAACTATAGCCTGTGCATATATCATCAGTTGACAGCCAGAAGGATAACTCATATCATTTCTTACAGACTTAATGCCCTTCTGTACCTTAACACATGATACCTAAAGAAACCACCTAATACCATATCATCTGTAAAGAGCTAAAAAGGCATTAAATCATATCCATTATAACAATACAAGAGTTAACATAATTCAAGCTTTCAGTAGGAAATATCTTATACCAAGCTTCATAAACCAAACTATCTGAACTAAAAGGTTTGATTGGCATTTATCTGATGCTAAATTAAGATCGAAACTGCACAAATATCTGAAAAGGGAAATAGCATCAGTTTCAAAATAAAAAAGAAAGTATTCGACCAGAATTCACAATATGGAATGGGGATGATGAGATTAGGGGAATAATGTCAAAAGTACCTACAAATAGAGTACAACTACCTTTTAATTCCTGCACTCCGATCCCAGCGATTATAAGATAAGTTTCTATAGAGAGAAAGGAGTTAATTCTACTGTGAGTCCATCAACACAGGATCAACAAAGACTGGGCAAGAATGGGGAACAATTGCCCGCCCTAAAATAGGAAAAAGAAAAGCAGAAATTCTCACAAATATCTTTCTCAGATTAGCGGGATTATCCGATTCAGGGTGATTTTCTCACAAAACCTTCCCTACTGAGGTGTCTGAAAGGATCATTTTCCAGTCCATAGGTCATAATTTCATTCAGCTTGGTTACCGATAGCAGAACGCCCTTTTTGCAAGTACTGAAGCAGCTGGATAAGAAATGTTTTTTTATTTCATTTTGAATAGTCCGCTACAGGGGTGTTACAATTTTCCATTGAAAGAATGAACTTGGGATGCTTCTGTTGTCCTGTCTCACTATGCCATCTGCATGATGATGCATTATTCATGCAGCTAACCCCAACAGTGGTTAAAATACTGAGTCATAAATTGTACTTTCATAGTACTTATCAATAGCCTACTGAAATCAGCATATTTGAAGAAGAAAAAAATGTTCAATAAGAATACATGATATCTCTAAAAAAATTGTTAAATTATGTAAAAATAATTAGGCTAGTTGATAATATGAGGGTGGGTTCGTCTCTTTCTTTTTCTTTCTCTTTCTCCCTCTCTCTCTCTCTCTCTCTCTTCTCCTTCCCCTCTCCCTGGCTCTCAACTTCCTTCTCTATCTCCCTCTCTTTGTCACCTATATTTAGAGCACACACTGCTCATCCTTTTTTGAAATCTTTGAGATAAAAATATCTGCACCCCACTATGTGCACTGTGTCACCTTTTCCCCAGAGCCCTTACATATTTGTATTGGGCTTGTGTAAATGTATTCAACTTGTCTCTCTAGGGGGCACGGTGGCCATTGTCCACACTGGTCAATGGGTGTTACCCCCAGCTACCTTTGGTCCAGAAGAGAACAATAGAACGTCCACCACTCACGCTGACCACTCACCGAGTCCCCTACAATACCGTGCAGATCAAGATTCTTCATTGGGTAGCACATGCGACGTAGTATTTGAATGCATCAGTATGCATTCGAGTACATTGATTTGACTCGGTCAAGACCAATGCTGACTTGGTCTTGCTTTGGAGAATGAGAGTGCATTTGCACCCCTTCTATTGGCAGCCGAGAGCAAGAAGGGCATTCACTCTCTGTAAAGTTATTAGTTAAAGACCAGTATTGGAAACGCCCCAATTTCAAAAAATGAAATGGAAGCTCGAATTACCAATCAAGTGAAAGAATATGTTTTGAATAATACATGATGATACAAAATTTGCCAGGAAACCACCTACTAATTGATATATGTGGTAAATTAGTTTATCTATTGGTGTGTGAGAGATAAAAATGCACGTGTCGCACACGTGTGCGTAGTCCCTTATACTTCTTTCTGTGTACAGTGCTTATAACTTTACCAAGACTGGGCCAAATTTCTTATCATTTTAATGATTCCAGAACTTTGCAGTACACACCAACACAATGCAATCGCATGACCATAACTGGTCTTTATTTGTAATATTAGGTATTAAATGTCCTCCTGGCTCTCAACAAATGATTTATGAAAGATGTCTAAGCGATCATACATTATTCCCACATCTGACAATATATGAAAAGGAAGGGAAAAAACAGGGTTTGATTTAAAATAAAGGTAAACATTTGCGCCAATTTACTTTTTAAGTGTAAATTTATGGGTATACAGTGTATATCAACAGATTTACAATAGTACAATAGGTTAATAGTGTGGATAAGGGCCCACTTGTAGGCATGCTTGTTAAATGTAAATTGCAAAATACCTTCAACAGGTATTTGTTTTGAAAACAACGTTGAGATTTATCCGATAATGAGGGGCATTATGCATGCAAAGATGCTTGGTGTATGGGTTTCCATGAATCGTTTGGAAGTATAGCGCGATGAATGCATAGTCTCCAATAAAGACCAAGGAGATATTGCTGGTAACTTCTTGTAAAGACTAAAAGGCACTTAAAAGCATAGCCAACCATGTATTCATAATTGCTTCTACTTGTTGTGAGTCACAAGATGACAATTTTGTTTGTTTCCTTATCAAATAGCCTCCAGATTCACTAACAGAAAAACAGGTAAAAACATCCAAAATGGAACAGGAAAAAAATGAAAAAGTGAAACTCTACAAGATTTAAGACTTCATTTGTAAAATCTAAATGTAGAAATTTACAAAAGTATGAAGAGCTATACATACGTGCAATAGGTGAAACTATTTCATAAGTCACAACCAGAATAATAACATTTTGTTCTTCAATTCAACAGTTCTATGAGTGTTTTAATATCAGACTTCACCCAAGAGCTGAAAAATAAAACTATCGTCCAGGTACCGAATAAATCTTCAAGAAATGAGTATTCAACAAGCACATTTTGATCCTAGTAAGTGCCATTGAAGTCTAAATATGTTCGATAATTCACATTTTTTGCGACAGATTGTAGACTAGGGGTGCCGTTTTCAGCCCTTTGAGGGGGTAACTCTATCCCTCTTTAGTCAGCAGTGTCAATATCCACTCCGCATTATCATGAGCAGTGCAGAGCTGTGCATCAAACACTCATTGACTGTACAATGTAAGTAATAAGTAGGCCTAGAATACTCTGAAATATATAAGAAGAAAGTCAGTTATGACCATCCTTTTAAGGTGAATTATTTGTGTTTAGCTTTTAAAAGGAAATAATGAGCACTCCTATACCCTATTGGATTACATATCATAGGCATCCCAGAAGGCCATAATAGCTGTGTAAATCTTAAATGGCAGTAATGACCTTCTGGCAGCCAATGGAATTGCATCTTCCCCTTAAATGGGTTAAAATGTGGTCAAAACGAGTGAACAAATACTCTGCACGATAAACAATACTATACACTTGATTTATGGCTTCTATAGATAATCTGTTGCTATTTTTAGCGCGTAGATAGCTAATTGAAAAATCTAAGCGAAAAAATATATTGTTACTATTCCGACAGGGTGTTGATAGGTTGATGTTAAACATAGTGCAACATCAAATTCTGACATGCACCAGTAATGAACGAGTGATGATGCATTGTGTTCTTGATTTTGAATTTAAAACAAAAAATCATAATTTCCAAGAAAATATCAGCAGAGCAATACATGAAGATGGAGAAAGGAATGAAAATAGGAATGAAAATAGGATCAAGAAAGAACAGCAGGATGTTTTTTAAAACAGGAATCTGACACTTCAAAAGTCACCTAATGATTCCTAACATGTTAGCCATCTCCTATTGATGTGATTCAAGGGAGTCCTAAGGCTTTGTCGTTTACAGTTCCTCATACACCAAAATTATGCGGACAATTTAAAGTGATTGCAGGAAAGAATTGTTGTTAGCATTGAATTTGTTATCCATCCATGCACTTAATCACCACCACATTAGAATACTTTCATCCCACTCCAAAAGCAGGTATATTTCAATGTTGATTTTAAAAGTTTGATAAACAGGAAACGGTACCTACAGTAATTCACAGGTTGAAAGAGCGTGTATCAAGAACAAGTATGTCGTTATCGAGAGTCATGTATCATTACCACTTCTGTGTTGAATTCTTCATGACCACATCCTGGGCTATGAAGCATATTCATTGCAATCCTGGACTAACATATTTTAATTTCACAGATAATTTGGTGCAGTATAAGCAACTTATTTCCATATCATATTTTTATGTGATATGCACGAGCATATGGCCTTCAAGCAGCATTTTAAATCGATCTACAGGTCGTAAAATCAAACAAAGCAATTAACGTGTGTGTAAACAAAAATAAGTCAAAATAGACATAGAAGTAGAGAAAGGTTGTAGATACGGTAAGTGGAATACACACAGTGACACTATTGATATCTAAAAGAAAAGTCCCTATTTATGGAAATTTCCTGTTGCTGTGGTATGTTTTCAGATAAAAAGTGAAATCTTGCATCTTTCACGCAGCCAGAAATAGTATTTTGTTTACATTCTTCACACATGTTACATGTTTTGAGTTTTGAAGTAATTTCACATGTACCCCATTTTGCAGGAACTGACATTTTAGTTCAGGCAAAGGTACAAAAAGAAATGTTTATGGAACTATCTATATTCCCTTGAATAAACACTTCATTGTCAAAGTTACTGGCGCCATCTCTGAGATAACATTAATGACTTAATATTTGTATGACTCTGTGAAAATGAGAAAGAGAAGTATAAAGCCAGACAACAAGAACATTAAAACATGCTTGTTGGTTCTAATTGCATGGACTTTAAATTTGTGACTTTAAAAAGATTTTGTTTCAAGCTTATCTGCCATAGTTTACAGGAGGGATTAGAGTGCACTGCAAGGTCACTGGACAGGTGGTTATCTCATCAACTCAGCATTCAGTTAACATAAGAAAAAGAGGATCATGGGGGACCAATGGTCACCGATTAGGCACTGTTTGTTATATAGATGGCGCAAGTAGCTACAAGTAGTGCAGTGGGCCTTTAAGGAGACGGCGTTGTCAACCGAACATTAGGATAAAAACGAACAATCAAAAGCAAATCCCTTATGCATGCAGATATTTTAAAGTTTATATACATTTACTCGCAGATCATAAATTAGTGATCATAATGCTCAAAGATCACTCCAAGGGGCCTGAATAGTTTTTTCCCTCCTCGTAACAACTGTCACACGACTCTCTTTTCAGCACACTTTCATTCAACCTCATCAAGACTTATTTGATTTATTTCATTTTTATTTTTAACCCATGCCTTGCAGAACAGGTGTGCTAGCACAGGTTGCGAAGGTACATTTAATTCATTGAAATCATTTCTTTCTTTAGAAAAGCTGAATTTAACAATAAATTCAGAGACGAGAAAACAAAAATGTGTTTCTTATATGGGCGGCAGCAGCAGACTATCAACCATAGCACACACAACTGATACTTGTAGGCCTTTTTTTTTTTTTTTCTAGATACAAATAGGCCCCCACCTGTCCAGTAGCTTATGAGGGCAACTGTTTTCAGGCATCAATGATAAAACCGTGAAATTAACAAGCTACTTTTTCAATAAAACAATGCTGCAAGAACTTTGAATTAATATCAGTGCACTATAAAGTGATTAATTCTTTCAAATTTAGTTTTTCTTTATACATGGAAAACTGGTACCATTGATTCCATACATTTTACACACATCTCCCAAATTGATGCAATTGCAGCATCAGCTTGTATTTGTGAAAGGCCACCCAGAAGACTTCATTCAAACATCAAAGATCATTAGTGTAGGTTTAGAGCAAAAACAGCATTTAAGCACATCATTTTCACACAGAGTTACCACCCTTCTTTCCCCAAAAGACAGTAACACCACTGCATTGGAACAAAATAGTACACTAGCAGGAGCCAACTGTTTAATCTATTACACAGCGATGGGATGTAATCGCTTAAGGAAGATTTCTGTCTGGAATTCTGCTGAAACTGTCGCAGGTTGGTGGCCTACAGTTCATCAAGTGTCACCCTCGGAAACCTTGCAATGGTGATAACAGCTCCAAGGGTTGAAAACTGGAAACCAGACTACAACGACCATGACTCAGAAAATGTGGAGGGGGGAGAGAGNGGGAGAGGGGGGGGGCACATGTTCTGTCTTGTAGCAGTTACCCCAGCCAGGCACTAACAAAATTACATTATGTAGGTTATAAAAAGCAAGTGTCAGACTAGGGTCTGTGCCTGTAGCTAAGACAAAACACAGGCCTGATGTTGTGTCGATAAAATGGAAATAACTTGTTATTTTAACTTGTTATACCACGTTATTTTTGTATTTATTTAGGGGGAACTTCATTTTTTGTTGATAAAAGCCCATGTAACAAAAGGCTCTAAAAAGTGGGGAAAATATGGACTAAATGGAAGGCTTAAGGTTTGTCCAGATATTGCTGGGTAAGCCGCTGGAAAAGAGCTGCCACATGTATTTGTACGTGTGTAATTGAATAACAACAGCACACAACAAAGGCCTTGCGCATATTCAATGAGCTCTGTGGTATGGATACAGAAATGTGAAGCACTACACTCTAGATCATTACGAGGGAAAAAATGCCACGGTTTTGCCACCTCATATCTGAACGAGCCCATAGGGGGGCTATTTCAGTAGCATTCCAAGGCAAAACTGCCACAAACCTTGAGTTTTTAGCAGCGCTATATATGCAGCAGCACGAACCGGCGTCTCATGATGATTTCAACAGGAACAGTTGAAAACTTGGAAATGACATTACTGATCAAGATGACTGAGAGCTTAAAGTTCAGTGCTTTATACTCGAGGGTAAAATCAAGGACTTGAATCATCAAATTGCATTTTGATGTGAAAATGATTTCATCTGTCAATAAAGCTGTCATAACATCTGCATAGAACCAGAGGGTAGTTACAAGTAACATATATCATTTGAAACAGAACGCCCTTCTCGCTCTTAAAAGATGATGAATTCTTCTTGTGATATCATAATTTTTAAAAAAGATTGCCTTTTATTAGAATCTGTTTATTCCCTCAAATATCTCACAACTTGTATAAGGGTAGGCCTAAACAAACCTATTTATCATTTTTTTCAAATAATCATAAAAGGGGTTTTAAAGAATTCTTGTCTGTCTACATAGCTGCATTATCTTAATCCGTCACACGAAGTCATGGAAAATCATCGCTCTTACGCAAACAAAGGCTCGGAATGTGCCCAAGCGTTCAGTTAAATGGAGGAGACATTATCACCATAGCATCAAATAATCCTCGGAAAGCTTCTTAAAGAGAGATAAATGACGTATGCAAACAGGCCGGGGTTCTGTAACAAGGCTACCAACTTGTATTCCATGATGTCGAGACAGAGAATGATTGAATATTTTCACACATTTTGCCAGATTAGGTTACATCATATCATTGGTTGGGAGCTTCAGCTACAATGTAAAACCTATAGCATTCCAGATAAAGGTTTAATAGTTAACGCGGTTCTGGTTCTCAACAGACATAAGAACATAACTGAGATAAATTCTCAATATGCAGCGATGGCATGCTATTGAAAGCCTTAACAGATGGCTGTAAGCTTTCAAGGAACATAAATTGTATTCATCTTTTAAACAGAAATCGAACTAAATACATGTAGCAAGCTTGAATTCTGCATATTCTACAGAAATAGCAGCATTGTTAATTGAGATGGACATCCTATCATTTACCCCATTGCATGTAAGACTACTGTACCTAACAATTAGTCAACCCTTCATGGTAGTTACATGCAGGCCTGTCAAAGAAGACATGAAAATCACTTACTCAATCAGAAGACATTAATTTTTATATCACAAAGGTTTATGGTGTGTATTTACTAGTATCAATGGAAATAACTAAATGCCTTCCCATTAGTCAAAGCATGGAGCTAGTTAGTAATAGCTCCATGGTCGAAGGGGTAATTATTATAAGCAAATACTACTTCTACAAATGTACTGTGAACGATCGTTTTTTAGCCCTGCCCAGCAATCCTGACAAATGGACTTCAGAAGCCCCTTCCCAGGATGGAAAAGGTTTCAACTCCTTCAAACTTCCTCTTCTGTCCTTCCTTCTTTTATTTCTCCTTCTTTTTCTTCACACACCCATCATCATTCCCTACTCCCTCCTTTCCTTTCCTCTCCCCTCACATCCGTTCTCACCCCGTCATCAACTCAAGCTCAAGAAACCCTATCCCTAATGCTCCATCTATTATTCCACATGCTCTCTCACCTGCCTTCCTCCCCCACACTCCGGGCACAGATTAGCCCCTTGTTTGTTAGTCCCACATGCAGGCAATGAGGTCAGGGGACGGGGTGTCGGCAAACAAAGATTATCGGTTACACTTGGACTGGGACGGTTTACTGCCACACAATGAGGCGGTTAACTGATTTCATTTTCTCCCTCGTCTAGCACTTTAATTGGAATAAGTTCAATTATTTTCTTTTCCTTTCCTTTCATATCAAGGGGTGTTGTAGAATGTAGGCACCCTATGTAAGTGCAAATACATACAATTAATCTTTAATAATAAATGTGCATGTAAACCCTACATCTGTTAAGCAGGCAACAAGGTGATAGTTACTGGCTAATAGTTCTTTTGGAAATGTTATTAACTTAAAATAGAAGACTGCAAATATTCAATGATCAGCTTAAGTACCGGTACTTCAATCTTGTGTTTAACGAAACAAATATTTTCTGGTTAATTAAAATTATCATTAAAAAAAAAAAACACAGTATATTATTCAAGAACTAACTGAATTTCAAACACTGTTTAGGTAAACTTCAGACATCTGAACTATTCAACTCAAAACATTTTTTTTTAATTATACAACAAAGAACATGACAAATATTTTGAAGGACTGCCCACCATGTAAATCCTATAACATCGTTTAGAATGTCACAGACCGCTGGGACAAAGCAGGGATAAATATCTCCATGAACAACCATAACATACCAACCTAAATCCCAAATTCATACAAAGCAGTTCTTTGAAGCAACGCTTGCAGGAATCACGTTTATTAGGAAAAACATCTTTGTTTTCATACAATCTCAAATTTGACCCTTTCTCATTCAATTATTCATCCCATTTTGTCTTATTCTCTGAGACTTTTTTTGGGGGTCTTTGAATGAAACAAATCTTGGTATTCTGAGCCATGTCCAGTGGGGATATGGGGTAGAGATTTACCTTGGGGGAAGTTTTGTCCCTACTGCTAAAGTTACAAGAAGATGAAGTGGACTCTAAATTGGGGGTTCATATGAGAGTATATACTATCCCTCTGTTTTTTATTCAACAAAGACAGAACTTGCCCCTTGGTAAATGATCGATCAAACTGAGTATCTTCATACATGTACATCATCAATTTTTATGCAGATC
>BEXV01000432.1:120707-156597 GCA_003118195.1 Hemicentrotus pulcherrimus
TCATCTTTTCTATAAAAAAGATGAATGGGGGAATAGTTGCTTTGGTTAACTTAAATATTAATTAAAACAACAAACAAAAGTGTAAAATATTAATTTACTGCAACAAGAGTGCAGTAGGCCTTCAATTTTACAAAAAGTATGCATTTATTACTAAGATTCCAAGATTACTGTATGAAGTATAAAGCAACTCGAGCCTGTCAATTGAGTTTTATAACTCAAAGAAGATTAGACCTCAAAAATTGAGATTATATACATTAAGGTCAACATTACAGAAACCATAGTAATCCACACAAATTAGTAAACTGCTTCTGGCCTTTCCAAACTATATTCAGTCTTTGACATCACCAGACTGGTATTCAAAACAAGATCTTGATCTTGATCTTCAAGTTGGACCATTCGAACACCAGAAGAGTCCATCAAAAGTGGAAGGGATAATAATTCAGTAATGGGTGCCAATCATTCTTATAACCAGATCAAGCGTGATAATGTCAAGACATTAAAAACACCTCAAGTCCTTAGCAGCAGCAGCAAAGCAGAGTGTCACATCAAGCATTCCACAAGATCATTAATCATTATAAGGTCAGATGTATAGATGAATACTTATTTTGAGTTTCTTTAGGACTCTTCACAAGTTCATCAGATAAGGCTAGTTTGGTCTAGATTTTGGGGCGATATGGCCATGTATACATGTAGGTTATTTAGGGTAATTGCAGGGCAAAGACCAATTCAGGTTGGCTGACGTAGGGACAAATTTTATTTTTTTACTCAAACTTAAGTACATATCAGGTCAAGTACATATGAAATTACACATTGCCCATTGATACTTTCCAGCAAGTGAGTGCAACAGTTTTATATTCCCAATTGACATACCAATGTTCATCTCCTAAAAAAAAGTATAAATTACGAGAAATACATACTGCAACTAATGATAATTATCTCTAAAACATGTATAATCAACAAAAACAACAACAAAAACAAATGTGGGCATGACATCAAATTTCACATTCCTGCTCAAAATGAGCCTGATTCTTCTGGAAGTATTCTTTTCTTTGACAGTTAAATAAACTTTTTTCAAGGATCCACAATTTCTGACATATTTTCTGTAATGGTACATACCAATCGCCAAACAGAAAAGCAAAGATATGAACTGCATTGACTATAACAGTAATGAGTTAATATTGTATAGAAATCAATAGTTCAATCTATAAAATTAATACAAAGGGAAAAGATAGAGTCAGTAAGTCGAGAGTCTAGACCAATTTCAGACAGAAGTACATCTATACCTGATGCATTCTTGTAATTCAAAAAGAGACCCCATGAACCAATTTGATAAGTTATATGAAGCCCGATGAATATCTTTGTTTACATGGTCTAATGGTCATATGGTTTCAGTAAGGTCAAGTCGGACAATGACCTTTTGGATTAAGTTGAATGAATGGATTAAGTTGAATGAATGAATTATGAACATCTCTATTAACTGCACTCTCTTCAAATATTGACTGTGATGAAGCCTTTTTACAGCAGAATTGTGGTCAAAGAAATTGTATGGACTACAGCATAAATAAAAATGGACATAATTCATTTGAAAGCATCTGCTCTAACTTATAGGGTCACTATTCTAGATACACTGTATGTAGTTTGAAGTACTGATATACCCAAGTTGTCATCCTAATAAATAATAAAAAAAGAATATTTGGTACAGCCAGTTATATGCAAGAGACAGCTAGAAGTGCAAACTACATACTTTAAAAATTCAATTTAAGGAGACTGTATTTTCTATATACGGGTATTATATTTCAGCTGGAACAAATAAATATCACATTTCCTGATACAAATGACTTACATGTTCATTGTGTACATTTACTTGTACAATATGTTTCACAGAGGAAACAAGAAATGACATATTTTATCCCATGGTCTACACCAAACAATCTTACATGTAGGTCTATTTAAAAACTAGGACTCCAAAACAGGCAATCCCTAAACAGAAACCAACTCCATGAGAGGCAAAGTGGGTGTGTAAAATGATCCTGCACCCCTTCATTTTGAATATCAGTCCACGACACCTGAGAAATATCCGATTTCAAACCACAATGTTCCTGCAACACATATCTAAGAGCATTTAAAGAACTTTATTTCATCCCGACATTAATCAATCAATGTCTTTCCTTATCGATCCATTGAGTGTTAATATTGAAATGAAGCTTCATGCGTGACTCTTGGTGTAACATTATCCCGCAATGTCGGGAAAATATGTGAATGCAATGTTGCTCAAACATTTCAGTCCTGTGGTGACATTAATGGTAAGAAAGGAAGGTAATTCAGACCAACAAAGTACAGTGTCTATTTAAAGGGGGGAAAATAGGGTACAATTTACACAAACTTTTCTGTAAAGTAAGTTGGTGGCTAAAAAAAAAGCCTTATAAAGTTATAATGGAACCGCCTAGGCCTTTGCAATGGGTGAAAATGTAATTGAATGCATTAAACCATACTAGTCTGTTCAATTTTGAAGGAAAGAAATCGTATTGTGGAAAAAAAATGTTGAAGCCTTCCAGAAGATGGAAATACCCAAACAGAGTCCCTTCCAATTTTTCTGGACAATTTAGGATGGTGATCAATGGAACACTTGTAGATACTTCAAAATGATTGATGCGTCCATCCGCTGCTCCTTGCTTCCAAACACGTTTTCACTCTATTTTCTGCATCTTTCTGCCCCCCCCCTCCCTCTCTCTCTCTCTCTCTCCAATGGTCAGCAAGACCGCTCTTCTCACTCCAAAGTGGCTTCAACACCCAACCTGTCAATATTTTCAATTCCTGTTTACTCTATTATCACCCTCTTGTCTATGTTTGCGCCACTTTGCCCAGCATCATCCCGATCAAACATGGATAAAAAGACAACAAGACCCCCGAAAGATGGCTACCATTTGCAAACTCTAGTCTGCTGTTTGAGCTGAGAAACCAGGCAATGTTTACTTGGCGCATGACCCACCAGGGGTTCAAGTTCCAATCTCGTACAAATATTGAGCAAACAGATGGGGGTTTGCGGAGATTGTTTTAGGTGATAACTTCAAACTTCTGGGGAACAAGCGCCAGCATTAGCACACTGTTTGTGAAGATTCAAAAAATATGTGAAAAAGCAAATACTGGGCGAAGGCCAAGGTTCTCTGCTGCCTTGTTGCTTTCAATAAAGCACAAAATAACCAAGTGTTCCATATAACTTCCATGATATGTAAAGTGAAAAATGAGTCATCCATTTTGTATTCAAATACATGTACAGAGGCTACAGTAGATGTATTAAATGTATGTTTTAACACATGCATGTGCATAAGAAATGAAATATCCTTTCGTAAGGTAAGGTGGTGTCTCTTACACTACCGGTAACCACAACAATAAAAGTGTTCAGAACCGATCATTTTTATACAGAGCGATGAATATGTGCAACAATTTTGCATCCCAGTAGAAAAGTCAGGCAATTGGTAATTTTGTCTTTCTTTCAATGATAAGACAGTTTCGATATGCATCGTCATACATGTACTATTGGACTTTCTAAAGTAAAGATCATGTCATTTTCAAAATAACCAATTTATCAAATTACATTCTACAGTACAGGCATTCTAAAAAGTGGATACAAAATTTCCCATGATTACGCAAACTTTAAAATCTCTTCACAAAATAGATTTTTCTATCAAATAAAAATAAAGGCATACATGTATGTGGTAATCTCTAGCACTATTAATTTATTATCTTATCTTTTAATTCAACAGATGACTAACTGATAATGATGGACTCTGCAAGATGTTGAAAATGCCACTGAATATAATGATAGCAGATTAACCACATGCTGAGGTCACACTGGGGTCACACTGGGGTCATGCTGAGGTCGTGTCAGTTCAAGCCACTAGGGTCCAGTCAGTTGGACAGTCTGGGGTCGAATTCTGGGCTCAGTGGGATATGCTTCTGGAAGAATTTGGAATATCTGTTTTGATGTCTGGATTTAATTGACTGCTGTCATAAAGAGTCATTACATAGATGGTTGTAAACTTCAAACAGAAAGGTTGGTTATGAATCCAAAGATACTGTATACATGTATGCAGTGTTTCATACAGTGAGGAAAATGTTAATGAAAGTGTAGATAAAAATATCTAGAATCTCAACTTCACCTGTATACCAGAGTAATATTTCAGTAGAGAATATATATAGTAATCAGGCCCATTTTAACTTACGAAGTTACATACACATCAAATTAGAGTCCTAAAATTTAATACAAACTTTCATGATCATAGTAATGAGGTAATATACATGTACATGTACATGTACATGTATGTAGCTTTGGGCTACACCACTTTCCTTTCAAGTTCTAATATAATATATATTTTGTTGAATAGTTCTGCACTGTTCTGCACTGTTCTACACTATCAAAGAGTGAAAGATTATAATATAGACTTGTATCAAATATACTATTTGTAAAGCATCACATTTTCTTTAATCTCTAACTCTATGCTATTCAACAATAAGCAGTGACAACAGATTCGAGATAGAAACTGAACCCCTCTCTTCCTTTGAAATATTCATGTATATCAAAATATCAATCCCAAAATTGTAAAAAAAGTGAAGGATATAACCTGTCCCATACGTCTTTGGTCCCTGGAAACTCAAGTGTAGCCACGTTCCACTTTACATGAGAAGTATTTACGATGTTTGAGTATTTGGCCAAACGGTCCCATAAACTAGCCTCTAATTGGAGGATAAGTAAATAGCTGGCCCAATTCTGAACAGGTCTAAACACTTGATTATTTATCAATGATTGCAAATGTCAGTGACCAGATACGCTTAATAGTATACATGATTTACAATTTGATCTTGAGGTCAGTTCAGAGTCAATGTGGTCTTGTCCACAATATTTAGGACAAATAGTTATAGTCACTTTTAATTGCATCAATAGTAATACTCTCTTTGAATTATAGGACCATTAAAGGTCTTCTTTTCCCTCTGCCGATCGACCAGGAGCTAAGTCTTCTTGCCGTAGCTACAGGAGAGCCATAAGGGTGTTAATTTATATAACGCAGAGTTAACACCCTTCTGGCTCTCATCTGAATCTGATAATAAATTCAACTACATAAAAATTCTACCATCACATGCAAATTTGTAGGCCCCCACCCCTCCCCCCAAGATTTTATAGCCTACTTCTGATATAAACATAAATGTGTGTGAGAAACAGCTCTAGACTTCTTTTTCAAAATAAAAAATGTCAAAATATATTACTCGTAGAACATAGAATCATTGACATGTACATAAATCTAGACAGAAGTTGGCAATAGGCAATTTGAAAGAATGCCATGACTTATATTTGCATATTTTTCTGCTGAATTAAGAGAGAAAAGTCTTCATCGAGCTCAGGTGAGTAAGCAAGGCTTGTCTGTGGTATGTGCTTACGTGCCACTCAACAATAAGCGCATCATACAAAAAAAGACAAAAGGCAACTGTGGATCCAAATACGATGAACTTTGACCTCTAAGAGTTTGACATGAACTCTGAGCCTGCAGGGGGCAGGCAGAGGGAAGATTAGGGGTTGACAAAAATATCACTTATTTCTACAACTGTCATTTTTTGCTTGTAAAGACAGCATGCCCATTAAAACAATATTGAGTCTAATAACAGATTTCATGATGAAAGGATATTATGAATTTATGAAATATGGAGTTCTAGTCAAATATTACATTCAACAATACTGGCAGTGTTCATGGCATAATAATATGAAATAGTCTCTTGACTTAAAACCTTGTTTGTTATACCATAGGTGTTTTAATCTCATTATATTCATTTTTAATCTTAAATATAAATCAAAATCATGCTTTCCAATGACCATTCTGACTTGTAAGTTTTAATTGCTACAACTTTGAAATAATCTCACAGATTCATTGTCTCAATGGCAGTAATCAGAATCATCTGGAAATTATGCAGATATCATCGTTTGAAAATTGAGAGCCAAAGGGACATTAAGTCTTTGCAAAATGACATGAGTTAATGTTCCTCCGGCTCTTCTCTTGGCAAATGATAAAGGCCCCCCCCCCTACAAATGACATGTTCAGGTATCTGTTATCATTGAGTAACTTTACATGAAACCATGTGAAATCTGATGTTGACCTTTCAACTATATATTCCACAACTATACCACGCAGAATCTTCCCTAAATATCGATACAAAGTTCATATTTATCAGTCAAATTTATCAAAATATGAATCATGACCTCAAGTGAACTCGGGGTCAGTTTCAAAGGCCATTATCATGTCTACACCAGCTCAAACCCATGTATTGGCCTTGGAGATTCATTCAATTACACAGGGCTTATCTATTATGAATTCACAATCATAAAACTCAACTGTGTGAAGCGAATGACTGCCCTTCGCATTGACAAGTGTAATTTCAGAGAGGGGTGCCCCCATTTTGTGTGTTTTCCCAACATCGGCAGGGATTAGAGTTAACCATGGTTCAATCAGAATACTCCGGAGGCAAACTCATTACTCATTTGCTCTGTTCACACTAACATTTATGTGCCTTGAATACATGTGTGAACATGTACACCCGTTGCCATGATGATAATCTTCAAAAGTCAGAACATGCCCATGTAATTTTACAAATTTAACAATGTATTGGGTGTCTTTAAAAAATTCTACACCACACCATCGGAACTGCTTTCCTCAGGCTTCATAAAGCAGTATGCATATATGTACATCAGAGCGAAGTGGAAATTATTGTCATTTATCACTGCATGATGATATCAGTAATGTGTTATGATAATACTATATTGTCTTCTTGTTTTTGCAAGATTAAAATCATCTGATATTTTTGGTTTGGTTCATAAAATCGGTGTGAATGCTCTGTGTTGGTGATTCAGGGCATGACAGAGAAGCTGAATAGAGGCTCGGCAAGAGAAGAAGAGCGAGAAGGCCAGTTTTCACCAGCTCGAGAATGCCAAATATCCCGCTATTTGAACTATCCGGATTGCAAATTATCCAGTTAGTTCTTGTCTTCATCAGCCTGAAGTTGCAATTGGCGGGATATTTGGTTGAGAAAATCATCCCAAGATGTCTTAGGCTAGTCTGCAAAATATCCAACTATTTGGCAAAATATCCTGTTATTTTTCCAGTGCGTCTTGACCAGCCCGAAGACTCGCACTATTCGCAAACGCTGATCAAAATATCTCGAGCTCAAGTTTCAAGTTTCCAGGTCAAGTCTCGAGCTGATGAAGATGCGATATGTAACTTCAGGATTATTTCCCAATTCAGAAATAGCGGGCTGTATTTGACAATCTCGAGCTGATGAAAACAGGCCTTTTGAGAGAGGGGGGGAAATGCTTGCCCCCGGGCTAGCTGCATAGCACCATCGCTCTCTCTTTAGAAACCAGAACAAAGAGAAGCTGTCGCACCGTGACATATTCTCTGTGTGTGTTATTTGCGAAAATTTATAGCCCACTGGGTTGATGTCATCGCTTTATGGATAACTCTGAATAAATACTGCTTACAGAAAAGGTTAAATTTTGAGTGTGTTGTAGCCCTTCCATAAAATGCAGTCCCATGACTGTGTCGTAACTTTACCTACATGTATGCAGTATTCATATAAGTATTAATTCCCAGTAGTAAAACCCCTTGTTAAATGGCATGTTTATTTGAATCATAAATCAAAACGAATAAACAGATTTAAAATCATTTTAGTTGTAATTGATCAGAATTTAATAAAATTTGATGTTGAATATGCATGTAACTGTAAAGTTATCAATCTCAAACTATTCCAATTATTTGTACATGAAAAGACAAACCTTTAAATTATTAACTAATACCATTCATTCTTATCCCAATTTTACTTTTCTCCATCTACACTGTATATGTATGAAAAGGTACAGATTTGAGCCTTTTTTAAAATAAAATATCAAATGCTAACAGCTAGAAAGGCATTACTTACATGTACCTCTTCCGCCTCTCAGCGAATGATATGCTACGCTCTTCTTTTTGCCATAGATAATACATTCATCAACATACATGTACATGTACATGTAAGTACATGTACATGTATATGACAACTAAAAATTGAAAATAAACTTCATCAAACCTGCAATTACATTATTTCCTTACATTTAAGTTTCCCTTATTTTTAAGTCTCCTATCTTCAAACATTCATTAGAAACTCAACATATGAATTACATGTACACATACACTGTACATACATGTACATGTAGTTTATCATTTCATTTTGTTGCCCGTGACGCCTGCAGTATAAGCAAAGAGAGCATGTTCAATCAAAGCCACAGTAGCGACCGAAGGCACAGTAGCCACCAAAGTCACCAAACTACATGTGTAGATACATGTAGACATGTTTGAAACAGCCCAAATGGATTGTCAAAATCCCAATGACCCATATTTATAGTCCAAAAGAGCCTATTGAAAGCTGACCCATTTTTGCTTTCATTTGAGACACATTGATGGCTGAGCTAAAGCAATGCTCAATCAATGACACGATCGAAACAAATTAATAGAAAGGACTTTTTTGGAAAAATTAAATGAATAAAATTTAAAAAGTCAGTCAAAAGTATTGTAGTATATTTGGGATGTACAGCAACAAGAAAAAACATATTTAATCATTCTGAAGCCTCTTATGCATGGGGCCTCTTTCAAGTTATTCCATAAAAAGCTCAAACAATACCTATAACGTCGCTGTTTTCACGAAGTGACGGTAGCAAAAAAAAATTGCATTCACTTTGCATTACGATTTTCCTCACTACCGTCACTTCGTGAAAATAGGGACGATAATTCTCACGAGTCAAGGATTATGAATCATTATACAACGTATTCAAGAGGAAGCAGAAATAGCACGAACAAAATACCATCTGAAGTTCAAGCGTTACCATACACATAATGAGAGGTGAGAGACAAGTATGCAGAGCTTATTCAATCTATGGATTCAATTTGGCAAAATGGACGCATTTGGGGATTTTCATATCGACCTCTTCAACTCTTTGCAACATTCCACCGTTCTCCCGACGAAAAGAACATCATTCATGCTATGCACGTAGCCCACCTACATGCAGGTGCCCTACTGGTTTGTGTTTAAAGATAAAAGTTGAGTTCTGGTCATGCAATTTAGCTGTGAAAGTAAAAGTCTCAAAGCAATTGCGAAAGGTTGATTACATGTACATGTATGTAGTAACAAAAAAGGCAATTACTATGAAGTTTTGGAATCATCAAAATGATAAGAAATTTACTCAATCTAGCTGGAGAGTACACAGAAATATGTATATGGGACTACATCATGGTATAAAAGAGCTTGGTCCCCACAGAAATTTCTGGTCAATCATGTACATGTACAGTGTACATTTATATAAAATGTATTTCAAATACAAGGGCATTTGAAGAGCAATACTTCTCAGGGAGGAGCAACTTTTTAGTGAAGATTTCTGAAGTGATATTCTTTAAAACTCAAATTTTAAATTGAGGAAGCTCAGAAATTATCTTCTTTTTTTTTCATTTACCAAACCTCAACCTTATCTTTAACCCGGGTTACATCCAGCGACTAATCCTGGGAAGCACCGCGGCGGAATAGACGGAATGGAGATATATCGGGAGCATCAATTCTTTGGAGATGACAGAGGCACCGACAAGGCTGGCCGGTAGATTGTGAGAAATGGGACAATCATAAGCTAAATCAATCTGGGCTAATGTATTCAAAGCTTGGGAAAAGTCAACAAGTTCTTCTGTTTAAACTTGTTGACGTTGGCTGATTCTTGGTGACCTGAATACATTGGTATTTTTAAGTAGTCCTACATAATATGTACTGTACATACAAATGAACATTTTCGATGTCATCTATTAGATATGTTTATTTTTTTCCTTTTATTTCTTTTTCTTTTTCTGTGCATCTCAGGAATAACTTTTTTCTGAATCTGTTCATTACATGCATTTAAGAAATGTATAATAAACATTCACAAATCATGCTGCTACATGTATACTTGTTTATCAGTAATGATTAGTCCTATGCAAACAAAGTGTACATGCTTTGTTTTATTCATCTGTAAACAATATATCTGAAACAATGTGGAAAATTCTCATATCAGTTCACCTACATGTACATGTAGGCATGTCAGATCTTGAAAGTTCTGTAAATATTTTGATTCCCGTTACTATTTTTCTTTATGCAGTCTTAAATAACTACAGTTGTACATGCAAAATATTTTGTTTAGCCTATAAGTACACTGTCATCCACAATGATCATGTATTTTAGCCTCTATCTTTCAACAAAGTCTACATTGATTTTGATACCAGATGTTATCAAGTTCATAACCCCATCTCATCCTGACATTGATGCTACATGAGGTGTAACATCTTCCTCCCACATTCTCTTTTTTTGTGTTTTTCTTTCTTTCTTTATTCTTCTTCTTTTTTCCCCCTTATCTTTATTTTGACATCACCATACGGATGACATCAAGCAGGAGGTTGGAATTTTCCGCTGGGTGGCTGGGTAGTGAGCTGGCATGGCTTGGCGTCCCAGTACCACCCCCATCGGGGACCAGCAGTTTGCCTCCTCGATGATAGATTGGGTCATCGGCAAGGAGGAGGACGAGGGCAACATCCTCTTTTCTATGCAATTCTATCATCTTCTTGAGACATCAATCTTTCTCCTCTCTTGTGATGCCTCTAGTACCAGAGCGTATGATGAATTTGTTGTCTGTGTGTAATTTTTTGTTGTTAGTTTGTTTTTGTTATGCGCATGTGCTTTAATAGTGCACAATGGTCCATGGATCAAAATTGTAATAAGAGGTTAGTAAATAGTAATGTTTTTATAATTTCAGCATTTTAATCCAGTATACATGTTTATACAGTAGGCCTATACAGTACATTTGATGGTGAGAGTGATTTTGCAGTTTCAATTACAGATACATGGTACATCAAATGGTGTATTTCATATGATTTAAAAAAAAACTGTATTACCATAACAATGAAAATGAGATAGGTCCTGAGAAATCTTAATCACAAGATCCCACCGAAAGGCATGTATGCTGTCTCGCACCACATGGAGTTACAAAAAATAATTTTCACAATTTCATGGCAATTCAAATATTCCTGCATTTACATGTCCATTTAGACTGTACAATATACTTTTATTGTAAAGTTGTAAAATAAACGTTTTTTGCCAACATCCTTTTTACATAACTACACTTGCACATGTAACTGTACTGTATGTATGAGCAGATGGCAAATGCAATGTGGAATAGCGTTGAGAGCTTAAGTGTGTAATGATTAAAATCAACACCTCCCAAAGCAGTATCACCATCACCATTTGTAATCAATGATAGTATAATCAAGAACGCCAGGCCTGTGCTCCGGCATGTATCATTACACTGGTATGTTACATTATCTCCTGATAAACAGTAGAATAGGGTATCTCTTTTGAGAAAATTCAGACGAGAGGAAATCTATACAAAATCTGTAGTCTAAGAATACAGAAATGTACACAAATTTAGTGCAGTGTAAAAGAGGCATAGACAAGAAATAAGGATGTCTTAAAAAGAAATATTGTATGGGAAAGATGTTTGGAGAGATCAGCTCACATCATAACTTTTAATGTCAGCATACTGTACAACATGGACATTGGTAGAGGGTACAAGATAGCGAACCGGCGCTGGTCATTTTGGTGCGTACACTGTATACAAGATAAGCCCTGCCCAGGAATTTGGTTTTCATGCAATGAATGTCTATATGGGCCAAGAACCCCTTCCCTTCATATTTGAAACAAATTTCTATTGTACTATGCAACATTATAATTCATTAATTATCATGAAATAAATACAATTACGACTTTTGAGGGCTATACAATAAATTTGGCTCGTCTGAATGAAGGGTCACTTATGAGCATTCCAGAGCTTGTGAGCGGCTCACCTGAACTGCTTTGGAACAGCCCCTATCAGTGTCGGCTTGGCTCAGATGATAATAACAGATGAATGAGGGATGCCATGGGATACAGATAGCACAGGTTAATGTCTTGTCTATCCGTCCTTGGGTATCTAATGCATCAGCAATCTTAAAGTGTACTTAAAGCAAGTGCATGTGTGTACATTTCCAGCATCATTTATACAGTAGATGGTATTCCTTAACAATTACAAAATGTAGATATCACACTAACTAAATAGTTATTGATCAAGAAGGATGCAAGCTATTTTGTGAGCATCCAAATCAAACTGTGTAGAAATTATTACCAGTTTCATTCTCATGTTTTAATGATATTGTAACCATGATCTGCAACATTGTACATGGACATTGTTGAAATACTTTCCCCCTAAATTGCTACCAATGTAAGAAAGATTTAAGGAACCAAAACATTCCTAGCAATATGTAACACTGCCTTTCTTTCTGCATCAAATGTGCACTAAAACAAACACAATACGTGGTTGCATTCAATGCACTGTGAGGTGCAACATAATGTACTTATGTATTCCTCAGTTGCAAACTTGTACATGTATGTACAGCAACGATAATCACGATATGTGAAAAGAAACACTTGTCATATTAATGCAAGCCTACAGTGCACTATACAACGCCCAGGCACATACAGCACACATTGACTGCCAGCTGAAAAATACAGTGGATGCATTCATTTACAATCCCCCTTCAACATCTTCCTTAGATTGGAGTCGAGGGAAACGGTTTCCTGGCCTTGACAATGGTCACACACAAAGTCTATTGAAGAGCGGCCAATGGCTACAGGAGGATTGGACAATATCCTCACTAACAGGTTACTGGATTCTCTTCCAAAAATAGACAGCAATTTGATTGCTTATATATCGAACAGTGTGATTCTACAAACGTCTGATATGAAAGGATGCACTACTACAGCCTACAGGTACAGCATAGAAGACTCAGAATTCCAATTTTATGTACAAACATTACGTACATGTACATGTACATGTGCAAATCACAGATACGTGTACATGTAGTTTAAAATACATACTACCGTACACTTCATTAACTAAACAAAAGATTTAAATTGTTTTTTTTACAAATTCTTTGTAAACAGATATTATTGCGCTATCTACAGAACAGCATAAGTGTTTAGGATGTACATGTACATGTATATGTATCCATTTTACTGTATAAACTGTACTGTAAGTTTACAACATAGACAAGATTAAAAGAAAACATGATTTATTATTTGTTAAACATTAAATGCTTTATCAACATGAAAGAAGTTTCAACTAGTCTTGAGCTTTCTTTCTATGAATGAAATGGGGGAAAAAGGGCAAGCAGGAAAGCAATATTAGACTACCGGAATGCAATATCCACAGAATGTAGACTACACGGGCCGGGCAAAATTCAAACTTATCTGAAAAGCAGTGACCTACAAACATTTCAACTACCATCATCCATTTTCTACTTCATCCTCTCTCTCTCGCTTCTCTTGTGCCAATATTCTCTGAATTACTCCGGCATGCTCCCAGCAGCCGGCTCAAGTTTACCAGTACATCAAAAGCAACAAGGTCACTATGCCTCATGGGCTATTGCCTCCTTTGTTTGCTATTGTTTTCATTTCATCTTCTCCCATTTCATTCAGAATATCTTTCATAGATATTCTGAGCGAGTAGCTTCGATCACGTTCCACCGTTATTGGAAAGTGTGCAGATGAAAGTGGAAAGGTGGCGGGGCAAAGTCAAGTTTTCTAAATGTTGAAGAGATTTTTCTGGAACTCTCAAGGGTTCTTAGTGGAAGTGTCGTTAATTAGCAAATAATTACAGAAGAGCTTAGATTCAGTTTAATGAAAACAAAATGCAGGTGTTGGGATTCAGTGAACGAGCACTTCACACCCTGCCTAATTTAGGGACTTCGAATGTTGATGTACAGCTGTAGTTACTTGCTGGAACATTTAAGAACAGTGTATATTTATTTTTCACAAAATTTAGAAAGCTCTTAAATCAACAAACTACATGTATATCCATTAATCGCACATGAATGTCAGCTTTTGAAGTGAAGGGTTGAAATAAAATCATGTATCGTAATTCACTAAATAAATTAATATAACATTCCAGAACTGGAAACATATGGCATTTATCTTTTACACGTATGTACAAGCAGTCCCATCAAAGGCTTCCAAAGCAAACTTTTTGGCTACTTTTGATCTTGATCTACATTTGTAAATCATTTTCTGACAGGAACTTATAATATCATTTCCAACCCTTTCCCATCCTCTCTATGTAGTCTGTATTATATACTGCAACAAATTTCTATTCTCATCCCTAACCCTGATAGTGATCACAAGAAAATTCCACAGATATTGATAACTTTGATAAACAATCTGCTCGAAATCTGTTCCTGCCCCCAACATTAGCGCCCGGCACGCCAAGGTTTTGTGTAGAGTAACCGTAGTGGAACATCAAATCATTACCACTATCAGGTTTATCAATCTTATCTATGTAATCTACTGGTAGGAAGCAGTCGGGGTAAACGCTGGCAATATGTTTTCAATTTTTCTCACACTCAAAGACAAATACAAGTCATGGTACAGCGACTCTGAGGTATGATTATGATTTAGGAAAACCAAAATCTTTACCTGTTGTCATTCTATATTTGTCTATGTAATTTTGAACAAATCATGGCTTTTATTTTTGTTGGCACAATTGTATCTCTGAAGCAAAGTGATTGGACAATGAACATATGGCTCTTACAGATGGTACTTCATGACATTCATATGAGACTTTTCTTCCCTTCGTGCAAACTTGGGTAACATTTTGATTTTGAAATCTCATAAATCATATTCCTCCTGAAAAGACAAATGAATATAAAATATTGGGAACACCACAAAGTTGTAGTTTGTTGATTTCATCACAAAACTGCCATTTATTTAGACTGCAATAAAATTGATCACTTTAGATCAATTGATTGATTAAGTGAAGATATATTTATGTTGACTGAATGTGACAGGATTTCATTTTGATTGTGTAAAACAGCTGAACATTTGCTTTTAAAAATATACAAACTTTCTGTAATTATCTAGAGAAACATGTCAGTTTGGGACTGACATGCTGACAAACAGATTTACAGAAAAGTTGATAAATCTTTCATGAACATGACTATTTCACAATCTCGGATGTTTTCGTAGCCTAGAATAAGCATCATGAACAGAAACATTTCTAACATACAAAAACACATAATGTAAACAATCTTGTGCAACATCCATGAAAACCATGGAACATTTGGAGTGAGAAAGGATAAAGATAAGAGATATTTTGAGCTTGACGAATAGTTATCTTACAATTTATTGCATGAAAATGTGTGCAGAATGAAAATGAAAAGAATTATAACTCTTCTCTTGAAAGAGAGCAAGTTAATGTACACCATTTTTAATAAATTACATGAATATTTATTGACTTCCACCCGTTAATGTCAACATGACTGTACAATGCAGTAAAATCTAGTGATTGCTTGGAATAACCCATGACAGGAATTTAGATTGTTACTGTGTGATATAAACACTTTTTTGTTTTATCAAGTTTTGATAACTACTCCATTGTGTATCTTCCCAGTTCTAAACAATACCGAATGCTATCAAACATTGCACCCTGTATCTCTCGATCTGTAAATATCGCTGGCTCTCCGCAAGAAGGCGGTTACTGCAATTGACAATACATGCATGTAGATGAGTAGATCTTACGCCGTTCTTGCAGGTAGATGTCGATATACTTGAGACTTTGCTACCACTCACTGATATCAAACTCCAATCAAATATGCACTCAAAGGCCAATGTTCCCATAAAGTGTGAGAAGGAATATGAATTTTTGCTAGATTATGAAGTTATCTTAGCATTTTTAGTCAACAATAGAGTCTATTTTATGCTCATAAAAACACCCAATGTTTTTCTATCGTTATCTTGCCAGATTTAGTAGTCTTGAGGGTCCAATGACTCATACAGAGGCTCCATTTATTGACAGTATGCAAGTACACAAATGTACATGTATAAATCTATACAAATAAAATTATTCTTCGCACTATGCATTTCCTCTAAAGATCTGCATTTATACTTGCATATTGTCAATTATTTGAGCCTCTGTAAAAAAAAAAAACAATGTCAACAGGCAGTCCAAGAATATATGCCTGTATATAAGTCTATACAATCGTAAGCTCCAACACTAATAAAATTTACTTCATGTTTCAATAAGAAACAGCATGATATCCTTTTCCTTTTTAAACACCTCTTCACACCTCATAAAACTCACAGTTTGCTTTCACAAAGCTCTAAGGCTAGAAAACACACACTTTAGGAAGAGAGGGGGGAAATGATTGAAGGCTTTTCACAATTTCTTTCCCCACTTGTTGTTTTCTTATTTTTTTACAAATCCTGCAGTCTTCCAATACCCTCCTAAATACTTGCGCAAATTCTCAAACAAATCTGTTATTTCTTTGTTGGATCTCAGTGTGAAGCCCCACAACAATGGCTGAGGTGGATTTTGAGGCATTTCTTGCTGTTTGTTAATCTTAATGGGTTTTCCATGATCCTGTCAAGTAACCACTGTAGTATAGCAGATTTGGATTCATGCTCGGCTGGCATGCTGGAAAAACAAGAAAATCGGTTTTCCTTTCCTTTTTTAGTGAAATACACACAAGAGCACAAATTGGAGAATAATCTGTTCAAAAATAAGTATCCCATGCACTGCCCTTTTCTTGCATTTAAAATACAATGCCAAAAATATACATTTTTTTTTATTTACAATGTTTTTGTTTGATGCATAATTACTCTGGTAACTGTCAAAACAACAACAAAAGATCTTGAATTTCAGTCACATGATTATCAGTTTCTGCATTTTGGTTGAAAAGGCAATCGCTAATGAAAAGAAGGAAAATTTAACTCTATCTACATGTACATGTACATGTATGTGCATCACGGTACTTGAAAACTTTTCAAAAATAAAAATGTAATGTGTTCCTCAATCTGTCATTTTCAATTCACTAGCATCAACAGAATGTGGCCTTCCAAAAAAAAGGAGGAAGTGTTTTCTCTTGCACAAAGATGAACTATTCAACTGCTAATGAGTTTGTTGCTAAGAAAATTAACGCAAGCCTATTCGGCAATCATCTAACACCTTCTTTAATTAGTAACCAGCAAAAGCTAAGAAGTATGATATGAACCGACAGTATACACCTAATCCTTTCCTGCTATTAACATCGTCCCGTAGTCAGACAGAGAACCGTTATTTGGTAAACACATTGCCTCTCCTGGCATCTAGGCATAGGTTGATTAGGGATGATTCGGGGTTACGAGCGGGGTAATTAACAGGATTAATAAGCAGATCGCTAAATGTGTTATCTGGTATTTGACTTTGAGTCACGACTAATACGGCTTGGAAAGGAAAGAGACATTGCTTGTTTGATACAAGGACATGTGGAATGCTCAATCAATTATTGTTTTACCACAGAGAAATTTCAAAGATAGTAAATTAGAGAGAATCTTGAAATATTTCTTCAGTGTTATAAAAGCATTGCTAAATAGATTTACATTGTACATTAATTACAATCAAGCATACATTTTGAAAGCAACTGCTTTTTAAGTAGATCTTTATGCACGCCTGCATGTACATATGTAAATGTTGGAATTTATGTCAAACAAATTTTTGTTCCAGCCTACATTGAAATTGAAACTAATCTTGTTAATGAATTAGTCATTTGCTGTTGTTGTTTGAATAAGAATGTACTTGTATATTCGGATACTCCCATCTGTAAATCTGTAATTATCTTTCTTTTGAAAACATTACTACCAATCCATCCAACACTTTTTGTTATTCAGTGTTTATCTTTGAAATACAAGCAGAACTGCGCTTCAGGGTACCGACATGCCATGAATAGGAGCATCACTGCAACAAAGAAGATACGGAATAAAGAAACGGTGGCATCGCATGGACACTGTATTCTTTGGTGGAAGGCTGAAAAGAATGCAGAAGGAACACCAATCAATGATATTGATTATCCCCGGATCGATGAAGGTGAATACAGTAGCATTTGGGGTGATGGAACGCACCCCTTAAAAATACAGCAAGTTTAAGTGTATGAGGCATATATTGTGAGATCTATGGTGTATTGCAGGATGATTTCTAACTGACAATGTGGTGTCTGGCTAGTGAGCTGGCAAGGCTAAGGAAAGAATTCAACGGTCAGCTTGACCATTGGTTTGACCACACATCAGAGGGTCAACGGTCTGACAAGAAAGAGAGTTGCACAAACAATTATTTATTTTACAGTGTCTTTTCAATTTTTCATCTCTCAGCATGTGGTCTTGAGTTTTTTTTTTTTATGTATTCATATGACAAAAATATATACATAATAGAACTGATATTAAAGAAATTTATAAATCATATACATTTACCTGTACATGTATAGACACCCAATCATTTTTTAGTTATTGACAAAAATCCTCTCAAATTGTTTTCTAACTTTCTCATTTTTGCTCTAGCTTTTTTTTTTCTTAAGAAACCACTGAGTGACAAACATCTTCAAACAGATCTTCAGTCTGTGGCAATAACATCATTGTGTAAGCTTTCTGTACACACTTGACACAGATTTTGTTATACCTGATTAAAATCATTTCTACAAACAGAGGGAGTGAACAAAATTTCTCAGAAGTTCCTAATTCTAAATGATGCATGTGTCATCATAGTACGAGTGTTATTCACACCTTTCTGAATTAAACACCAGGTGAGTTGTAAAGCTTCTTTCATTCTAATATCAGCATGAAATCCACACAAAAAAGCCTTCATATTAGTTGTATAATGTACATGAAAAGACCTAAAATAAATGTAGACTAATAATGGATTTGAAATAGTCTTGTCTCAAATTATACCAACTTGGTATCAAAGACTTTTTTTGGTAAATATAAACTTTTGTATTGACATTGTCATAATGCAATAATTTGCCGCATAAAAACTGTTTTTAATCTTGGCTACTCTCAATAAAACTCATGAAAAGCTTCTGGTGTCACACTTATCATTCATACTACATATACATGTACATTGTATGTCCATTCATTAGTGCTGTCATCGAGAAAAAAAATCTTTGTCGACATGTCGTCTTGAATTTTAGACGACAACGACACATTGTCGACAGATGGTTGGAAGAATGCAATCCTTCCAACACCGGCGTGCATGAAAACAATTGTTTGTGAATGTTTTTTATTTGCTGCAGCCGTAAGTAAGATGACCGATTTTGAGTTTGTGTTCACTTTGAAATACAAATTACACAAAACCAAAGTGTTTTGTTATAAAAAAAACAGTGTTTTTTGTAAAATGATTCAAAGTGCATGTAAAGCCTATAAATGGGTTGATTCTTGTCGACAATATACTATCCCTGTCGACATGTCGCCTTCCCGTAAAAATGCACTTTTATCGTCAAGGTTGTCGACAGAAGGCTTGTCGATGACAGCACTACCATTCATAAGACTCTAAAGATCAGAGAAAACTATGGAAGCACCAGAAGATCTGGCGATCTTGCTAGAATTGATCTTTCCTTCTCCAATGCTCTATTGTTTTCTCGACACTACTAATCAAACATTTGAGTAAAAAACAGACTCAAACAAGCGCCAAACTTCCATGCAAGCCCAATGAAGATTAACAAGGAAGGGTAGACTAGAGATGTATTTGCTTAGATGATGAAAGCAGTTTAGAAGGGTTTCTGTTCAATTATGAGTTGCAGGGGTTGAGTGATATTTGGTGTCGGTAACGGCTTAAAAACTTCAATGCAAGTCTCTCTACTTTTGTTGGGGTCTGTATCACTTTTCGGGGAATATCTAAGCTTGATTTCAAAATGGAAACTTGTGTGGTTAGCCTTAAAACTATGCACACACAAAAATAACAAATGAAAGTTTGATGAGATATTTGTTGCTTGCACCTCTTATGGTTGGTTATGGGAATGGACTTCTAAAAATCTTTTAAATTTTTTTCTTCAAATGCTTCTGGATGAGAAGATATAATATCAGTTGGTATTCTAATCATGTGTCATCCATTGATAACATTCTATCATTTGCTTCAGAAATTAAATAACTACATGAAGTGATTTTATCACCATTTTAACACTTTGTGTTATAAAGGTACTATTATTTTCATCTAAAGAGATGAGGAGAACATATAAAGGGACATGGAGAGTATTACATCTAAATACTTGTAATCTACCTAGTAGGTAGATTACAAGTACCTACTGACTATTAGGAAGTTGCTAATGTACATGTACAGATGACCGATTTCTTAAGTCTTTTTCATATTCCTGAAAGCTAATTAATATTTGTCTGCATTAACAGAAGTATCTTTGTCCAGACCAGAATGAACTTAAGGTCCAACAGATTGTAAAAATGTCATGTTGAATATATGACAGTGTGGAAGCATTTACATGTGTATCTATAATTGGAAACCACATGCACATGTGCCTACAATTCAAATCAATTAGACGGGTGAATTGCTAATGGTTCTCACACATGCAAGCAGCCATTAAACGGTCATCACGCGTCCACTCCCATATCATGATCACATACATATCAACCTGTCACTCATTTTACAGATATACCCATCACATGCCCAACTGAACTCTTCCAAACCACCCTGTGATAAATATATACAGAACATTCATCCTGTGGAATCTGTGATGTACTGCTTACACATGTAAAAGGCATGAAAATGTATTTTCCAGTTTTAATGTAAAAATAAACAGTGTCTTGATAACATCTCAACTGTGCTAACCAATATGTAGAATTTAAATATATATGTACAAGTAGTGATGATATTGTTCATTGATACATGTTCGATGCAATCTAGATAATTAATAGTTTATCTTGTCTACCTGTATGTCTTTCACTTTATAAGCATGTGATTGGGTATAATAAACATGAACCACCAGTCCACCACCCTGCCAAAAAAATAAAAGAAGAAATGATGATACACTACATCACTTGTGAAAGCAATTTAGAGTGTATTACAACTGTTTCTTTCATGAAAGAGATGTTTGAGGGTAGTATGGTATTCATTTGATACCAACTCCAAATAAATGCAACAAGCTTTTATAGTAGAGATGAACTATAATAAATCGTGTTGACATGCCACTTGACTATAAATTCAGCATGCACTTACAGTACTTTACATTTTGTTCCAATTTGAATCAATCATGATAATTTATTGGAATGACTGTTAGAAAATGTTAATGATTAAATTATAATTTTTCACAAAAGTATCTCTCCCCTCTTTGAGCATGCAAGACGGGCTAACAATTCATCAAATAATCTCAAATAATCTCAAATAATTGGTCTGGTTTTTAATTTACAAAAACGGCATTTCCTGTTTGTCAAGTGTCAATTAGTGTGATATAAAATGAATGATGACTTAACAAGGAGAACCACAAGAACCCATATTGCTTCAGGCTCATTGATCAATTTAATTTATGGTTTTTACAGACAAAAATGCAATAAAAACACATTCCTCAATTCAAGAACAGAATAAATTTAACTGTATACCTCTGTCTGCTGTGTGTTCAAAGCCTAAGACTTCTCAGCCTCCTGCAATATTTGATCAATTCATTATCGCAAGAAGTGGTACTCGCTTGATGTGATAAAGGACAAAAAATATCTTGGGATGCCAAACATTTCCCTTGACAACTTGAGTGCTTTGAAGTGTCTCAAAAGCACAAATTTCCAGTAATTTAGGCACTTTTAATGGGATAAAGTTCTTACACTTAAAAGTTCAAATAGCCTCTACTGTACTTCAATGGCCCAATTGCTTAATGCTTACAATGGGCATTGATAACAGGATGATCAAGGACTCTGTACAAAAATGGGGCACAGTTTTAATAATCGTTTGGCACAAGAAATACATTTAGGAAGGCACGGTTGTGCCCCCTCCCCTCAATACTACTGCTGATTGATATTTTTTATAATACACAGGTCACAATGTACATTGTACATTAGTTCCCTTTCTAAATAGTCATCTGCACCAAGTAATAATAATAATAATAATTATCTTTCAGTCCACTCCAAATTTATTAAACCGAAACGAAAATTGTTTTTGCCCAATTGTGAGCCCGGCAGCCACTGAGCAGCGCCAGATCGACACTGCTCTATCCCTTGTCGTTGAACGCCAAACAAGGTAGCAGCAACTCCCATCTTTTAACGTCTTTCGGTATGAAAGGATGGGGTTCGAACCCAAGACCTCACGGTTGTGAGGCAGACGCTCTACCCAACCAACCCCCCAAACCAAATAATAATTTTGTTTTAATCCATAAGTTTTGATGTTAGAAGCATCAATGCGAATACAGAATAGGCCTACATGTACATTGTACATACATGTACAGTACAATGAGCAATACACAAAACTTTCTACACATGTTCATCATACACATGTTGTATAGTAGGACCTTATTCATCTTTATATTTGTCACTCAGTAACAAGCCGATATCAGCATGTAGCCTACCTAGATTGCCACATATCTTGACTTCTTCACATTCCGTCTTGTTAGGCATCACGTCAAGGAGTTTCACCTACTCAGAGTCAATGCCCTGGTCATCAATCGCAAGCCCTGTACCATCTCTTTAATTGTAATTGTAATGTATTTGGGGCAGGTCAATCGCTCGCTTGGTCTAATTATTGCTTAGAGTGTCTGAATAATATTCTGTGAGAGCATGAAGCAATCGTCACCAAAGCATGTGTCACATCTTTGTGTGACGGGGGTATTACATGAATTAATGATCATCAAATTTGTAATGTCTTGTAGTGAAATGTGAAATATAAATTTTATCTGGAGAAAAAAAGAGAAAAAAAAATAGGGGGTATAAAATTGAATTAATATTTATTGATGACATTTGTTTTCAGTTTTATAAATTTGTGTTTACTCTCTCTCTACCTCTACGTCTCTTCATTTTTGTCACAAGGACGACTTGCTCATTCACCATTTTGATTTTGTTTATACAAAATCTGAATATTCAATCCATCCATTTAAGACTTTGTTACAAAAACAATCTTGCATTGTCAACTTCATGCAAGCCTAGAATAACCATCAAGTCCAGCCTGATACATGTATTTACACTGTATTAAATAATTTCAAAAAATGCAAGGCTGCGTGGACCAAACTCCTAAGGTCTAATTGTGCTATCCAATTTCAGTGCAGCAATGCTATCAATTGACCCTGATGCTGCTAACTCAAGGCAGCTGTGAGGAGGATTCCATCTTGGAAATTGGATGTTATCCTCCGCATCCAGGAACAATGTTGGAGGCCTAGCTGAATGACTTGATGTAAAGTGCTTACACTATAGACGTACAGGATTTACAAGCAAAGTTGGTTGTGATAATAATAATCATATTCCACTCATATAAAGTGATTAATACATTGATGATGTCTCTAAGGTGCTTTACAGATATATCCTAATACAATTAGCAAGAAGAAATGTTCAATTTATTAATTGATCTAAATGTGTAACTTTAAAATATTTCATCAAATTGGATATCACCATTCATCAAGGAACAATATTACACACTAGTCTCGATGTTCAGACAATATATTATTTTATTTTATTCCTGTGAGGTTGATATCAAGATGAGATGCTTCAATAAATGTACATGAAATGTACAGTACATGTTAAATTTAGGAAGTGATCTACATGTATATTTAAACATATTCCATTGGTTCATAGGAAAACAAAAAATGTTATCTCGATAATTTCTACTAGTACTGTCGTGATGCCATCAAAGGAAGGTTATTTTCTAAATAAAGATCCTTGGCCTAATCAACTTTGATTTTGGAGAAATGGTACATGTACATTGTACATGTACATGATATGATGATGTACATGTACAGTGTAAGTGATGTTCCCTACAAAGGAATGTACAAATATGTACACCATTTACAAATCAGGTCGTTTGTCACAGCTTTAGTTGAATGTGGTGCAGTTCAGTGATTTAAGGAGATAGGATTTTCTTCTCCATCTTTCTTTATAGATCCACTGAAAACTCCATCCCTTTTGAAAGATTCTCCTTGCTTTGAGAATCAGCTCCTTAAGCCCTTAATCCATCAAAGGGACTGCAATGTTTGGGGGTGATAGAACTGTGGTTTAATGAATAAAGCTGCAGAGCACTGCACCCATTGTGACACCTCCATACTGTTTGGCGACAGAGGAGATCAAAGGAATGGCTAACCAACGGGGCAAGGTGGCAGAGAGACAGAGCCCTGTTGTGAAGCGCAGAGATGGTATGTGCACACACAGTGATAGGCTTTGCTCTTTCATTGCACCCCATCCTCATTGTGCATAACAATGGCTATTCAAGGGGGCTGTGGCTTGGAGAGAAGACTGTACAAGACTTGTTTCTAAAGAAGTGCCTGCATTCATTCATTATGTACAGGAATATGTGTATTAGAAGGAGTTGAATCATCTTAGTTAAATTAAAAGGTTTTATGTATGAGCATTGAATCTACATGTACATCATACATGCAGAGTGGGTGGTATTCAGTGTACATTGCAAATATTGTTTGGAACATGTAACCATATTTTGAAAAATGTAGAATGAATGCGGCACTTTTTTAAAACTTTTTTTTTTACTCCAAAGCAAATTCAGACTTCAGTAACCAATAATGTCATGTAGATTTACAGCAGAAATTCCACTAGGAAGAGACTTTTCTCCATAGATATGTTCTTTCAGTAAACAGTTGACTTTCACATCAAAATAAATATTGATAGAATATTTGTAAAATATTTGAATCTCAAATTACGTGTCAGAGAACAGACACTATCAAAGATATTGACACATTCCATCATGCATAACGTAGATTTCGCTTTCTTTGAAGAAATGGGAAATTCGAGTAAAAAAATGCAATATTTACAAACTATACTGTATGCATTCTAATGGAATGAAACAATTTTTTTTTTTGATGGTTAAAATACGACAGAAAGAAAGGTTTCATGTAGCATTATATTAGAACATAGTTTAGAGCAAGACCTGTTATTATTAATTTCCATTTCAAATTCACAAAAATTGATTCTTTATTCACCTGCTTCTCAAATCCTGAATATTCTTTCAACTTGTGAACTTGAGTGTTATGTTGATGTTAATGAAATAGATTGAACTGAATTTTTTGTTTCAGGGGATAAGAAATTAAATACTTGAAAGGTCTTCATGTTTTAAGCACTCCCTGTTTCAATTATGAAGCAAATAATTGTTATGGATTACAAATACCTCTCTCATTCAACAACCCTTTTATATTAATTAATAGCGCTGGTTCAGAAAGATAAAATGATCTTTTCATGATTTTTTAAAAATATAAAATACTCAAGGTAAAAGAAAGGTTTTCTTACCTGCAGGAAGCAGTAAGGTATCTCCTGTTCTTCCAATATGGAGGCATTATAAGACCCTGGAAAGAAGACTGGTTGGTTATCATTGACATCGGTGATGGTGATGTTGATGATCACGGATGAAGACAAGGATATCTCCCCTTCATCACTAGCAATCACTTCCAAGAACACAGATCCTGTTTCCTCTCTATCCACTTTCTGGAGGGTAGTCACAAGCCCTGACATGGGATTGATTTCAAACCAGTCAGAGTAGTCACTGCCTTCAGGAGATATCCTGTAGATGATCTGGGCGTTGACTCCTTCGTCAGCATCCGTTGCATGGACCTGCTTGACCGGGGTACCAGGTTCGGACGCCTCGATGATGGTCGCATGGTACATGGGAAGGTCAAAGATAGGTGGGTTATCATTAACGTCGGTCACTACAATGGTCAGGTTCTCCTCGGCATGCTGTGGTGGGGAACCAAAATCTGTTGCCCGAATTGAAATGTCGTAACTTGCGACTTCCTCACGGTCAAAAGAACTTGCTGTACTAGCCACAATCAGGAAGTAGACTTGATTGCTATTCTTTTCGAGGTCAAACTGGCCAGCACCACCTGTGATGGTCATGGAGACATTAGTGAGGACACCATCATCTGGGTCTGTGACGGAGATGCGGGCAAGGGTGGTATCAGCAACCGCAGCTTCCGAGACCTGGGATGCTCCTCCTTCAGGAAGGAACAGAACCTCAAGAGAAGGAGGTTTTTCATTGATGTTGATAACCGTGATGGAAACAAAAGCAGGCTGGCTGGACATGGGAGTTTCCGCTTTATCTTGAGCTATGACTAGAAAATCATGGGCCTGCGCATCTTCATAGTTCAGGGCCTTGTTAAGATAAACTATTCCAGATGCAGGGTCAATTCTGAAGAAGCCATCGTCTCTTTGTAGATGAAAGACAACTTCTCCATTCAAACCTTCATCCTCGTCAGATGCTGTTACCTGAAGCACAGTTGTGTTTACAGGAGCGCTCTCATTGATGATAGCAGTAAAGGAAGTTAAGGTGAATACTGGTGAGTTGTCATTCACATCAGTTACTTTGATATTGACTGTGGTATTAGCAGTGAGCTGTGGGTCTCCTCCATCATAAGCCTCAATGACCAAGGTGTACATGGAGATAGTTTCGCGATCAAGAGTTTTATTGACGATAATATCCATGTAGACACCCGATTCCCTTACCCTGACATCAAGGTCAAAAGTGTTGTCGATATTTCCACCAACAATGCGATACCCCTGGATGCCATTTATTCCTTCATCTGCATCAGTTGCTGTGACTCCATTAATTTTCGTCATGTAAGGTTGAACCGCTTCTGTCACTTCAAACGTCCTGTTATCTTGAGAAAATATTGGACTGTTGTCATTTGTATCATTTAGCCTGATCGTTACCACAATGGCAGTCAACGTATCACCAGCAAACACGATCATTACAAAATCCTGGTCTTTTGGTGCTGTTTCTCTGTCTAAAACTGCACCAGTTGTAATGATTCCTGTGTCCGATTCTAACGTGAATTCTGCGGATGGATTTAAGGTGGTGAATGGTGAGCCGAATGACGTGTCATCCTGAAGATTTCCCACAAATGCCCCGACAGGTTGGTTTTCTTTCACACTGTAATACAAAAAATCCTGAGCCGAGCATGTTCTGGCACAAATTAGTGCCCATAACATAAGTAAAGCTATGCATGCTCTCCATGACAATGCCATTTTCCTGTGTACTAGACAGCCATGTGTACTTTTAGTCCTTATGATTCCCGATACAGAGGACATCAATATTCCTTTCAAAAAGGACACCTCTCCATCGCCCATCCCGCACTTGTTGCGATGGCAACTCCTTCCTCCTACTCCGGCTAAAGATCTGGCTTTTGATGATACCATTTTGTTCAGTTAGTTATCTTCTGCTCCCATAAAGTCAAATTTCAGTTCACAATAAATATTTCTTTCTGCTTCATCGATCATCTTTATCTCCATTTTATGTCCGACACTAATAACAACACATACCTGAACACACTCCCCAATCGCGATCCACGCCAGAGCTCAGGCCAGACCAGGGCCGGTGTGGCGATGGGCGAAGGGAGCGATAATATGGACAGGCGGGCTCGACCCGTACCCGTCGCGTTGGCAGACCGGCCGTGACGCCGACACAACAGCTTGACAACAGTACGCTAGCACATTATCGGTCCATATTCCTCAACCTTCATTGCTCTCCGAATCAATTTCCGCAAAGAAATAGGAGAACAGAATGTTACACACCTTTCTAAATCATCTCTGAGATCGAAATTTACAATCATCCAAATTAGTTTCTGACGCGAATAGCTAATATTAGGTGCGGTTTTACTGCCAATCTGGTTTGGCTAATCTCTCCAATATCGTGCGAACAGTTACACCGTACCAATCTAGCTAGCTAGCAGATTATCGATTGCTGCACTCCGACGCGACTAGACTCGACTAGACTCCAGCGCAGCGTACCCACTATCCGCATCATTGAAAATCCAACACAGAATAGATGCAGAAGAAAACAATAATCAGTAGTCTAGCGCCATCTTTCGTCGAAATACCATATATTTAATTGACTACTCGCTTGACAGATTCGGTCATTGTTTTTGTTTTATTCCCGTCCACTGAGCTAATATAAATAAATCAAATCAAAACAAAATTAAGGGAGAATCCAAGAATTCCTACCCCCTAAAATTGGCCACTGTATTGGAATTATGGGCCCCTTAAATACCACAGTATCATTTCAAGGAATCCAAAAAAAGGGATCTTTATCAAAATATTCCTTTCATAACTTTGGTCAGAAGAGAAAATAAAATAATATCATCCTTATCTGTCTGAATCCAAACAGTCACTGGAATATTTCGTGTAAAATCATGGATTTAAATGTAAGTTAATGATTTGTGTCGTGGGGAGGGGGGTTCTAGCTACATGTTAATAACTGACTGGATGATATTGGGAAAGCGGGAGGGGCCGGGGAGAAACAAATTGTCGCAAATTTTTGTTATCCCATTTTAGTCATTATTGAAGTTGGTTCATTCAAAATGTCAAAGGTGACAGTGCAAGCTCTTATTAAACATTATTGAAGAGCACTAGTATTTACACTTGGTAACTAGAGCAGTAGCCCATTGGACATACTTATAGAGTCTGAAAAGCCAAAGGCGGTCTATACTTATGATGTTGTCTTCGAATGAAAATCCTCTTAATTCGGCAATAGAGAATCTAAATGAAGTAAGACTTATCCCTGCATCAATGCATGTTTTGCCTCAATGGATTAACTCAAACAATAGCTACACCCCAGACCAAGTATTAAATCGCAAGTTCAAAGTAGACTGTCTTTGTGATGTGTTGTAACCACAGATACCAGTGGGATACTCCATCATTTCTTCTCAAATACTCTTTTGTTTCCGGCAGTCGGCGGCGCCGTGAGTCAGTCTGCAAGAATCCTCTCGTCACAAAAATCAATGCGCTAAGTTTAATCAAATGACCAATTGGGAAATTCCAACTTTAACATGTTTCATACCGGGGTTTCATAATCACCAGACATGCAGGCATAGACCCTGGCAGAGGCGGACGAGGAAGGCTGAACCCCACCCACTCCCATTTAAGGGCAGACTGGATTCCTTTTGGGGAAAATTCAAGAAAGGTATATATCGGGGTCCCTGCGAGTTTATTTTCTTCGCCCACACCTACCATTTTCAGAGCTTTAGATTCTGATGAGTGGGGATTGTTTTGGTTGTTCTTTTCTGAGCATATTTCTTTCACATATCCTCATCACGAAGTCCGTTAGTCCGTTTTTTCTATTACATGTACCTCTTCTCCCCCCTCAATCGCTTAATTTATCTCTGTTTCTCTTTCCATAACTTCATTGTTTTATTAGAAATATAGACTTATCAAGCATCATCGAAGGCAACTAAAATTCATCCTATTCATTCTCTCATTCGCCCCCTCTCTATTATGCAAGTATATTTCATTCTCCACCTCTCTCTCTCTCTTTCTTTCATCTCAAGTTCCCTAGTCCCTCTTTCTTCTTTCCCCCTCTCTAGTTATTCCCATACTCTTTTCCCCTCGCACATTCTTTTTCTCTTCCTCAGTCATTTCCTGTCTCTCTTTCCCCCAACGTCATCTTTCTCCTTCCATCTCCTCCATTCTCTCATTCATCCTCTTTCTGCCCCCCTGTCCCTTCTCTCTCTCTCTCTGCCTCTGTCTCTACCTCTCATCTCATCTCAATTTCTTTTCATGTCTTGAATGTTGAGTTTATTGTACTGCCTGTCTTTGTCCTTTACTTGTGACCCTGTAATCATAATAAATTAAGAAATAAAGAATCACAAGGATTTTACTAAGGCTTAAATAGTTATTTTTTATTTTTGTTCACATTTGGGCAAAGCCACAATCAAGTCATGTTCACATAGTTCCTTCAGAATATTTCTAATTACCATAATAAAAAAAGTAAAGTAGAATTCCCTTCTTCATTCCTTTCCTCCTGTTATCATTCTTCTTCTTCTTCCACTTTTTTTTGTTCTCTTCCTCTTCTCCTCCTCCTTCTGCTTCATCACCATGAAAGTCAACCACACTATGCTGTTTAGCAAAAGATCTTTGGCCACTGCTGAACTGTTCTCATTCCTTGCTTGATGCTATCCTTCCATACTCACTAACAGCATCTTTATATTGCCTATTGGATAATCTGTTATTTTTGTATAGCGCTTAAAGGTGTTCATGCGTGGGAGTTTGTGACGTAGGCAACTTGGCGATCACTCCTGATCACTACATAACACTGAGCCCATATGTTTTTACGCTCCCTTGTGTACGTCTGTGTGCTGCCCTCTATATACCCACGATTGAGCAACTTTAAAGGAGAATCTAACCTTGATAGCAAATTACTTAAGAAAAAAAATCAGAAAAGCCTAATGATGGAAGTTAAAAATAACAACATTGCAATCCTTTCATAAATTGTACATAAAATAAAATCGGGATGGTCTTTTCTTTATAGATGACCTGAGATAATCTCCATAATGTATTTTAAGTAGTGCCTCAAGGATGAAGCGGTTTGGGAGAAAGTCAGAAACTAGTGATATTTTTGTGCACGATAAACAGGAGAGTTATCTGCAATATGTCACAATCCATTGACAAAATCGCTAATATGAGATTTCACATAGCTGTGATAGCATATTTCAAACATTTATAACTTCCTTATTATTATTATTGGTACAATGTATTTCAAACTTTCACCATTCTCTTTCTCTGATTTTTCTGCTTTCATTCAAGTGAACTCATTACAAGGGTAGGATTGCCTTTGTATACTACCGGTATGTTCCCTAGCACTTTACATTGTAATCATTTTTTTTACTAATTCGCAGATGAGAGTACACACACTCCACCTCCAAGGGAATATTCCCACCAGGGGGTCATTATGAAAGTGTACACATGCCCCCCCCCAAATTGCCAATCCAAGCACATTTACATTGGTGTCAAACCCCGGGTACACATTCAATACCTGGGTGTGAAGTGGCAATTGTAGATTCATTTCTTGCCACAGGACGACATTAGTGCCATGGCGAGACTTGAACCGTGAACCATGTGATCCACAGTCCCGTGATGTATCCACTTGACCGTGACACCTCTATTCACATCTGCACACGTCCTAATCACTGGTCATTGGTCAATATAGTGTAATTGAAGTATTGTGGGTCACACATAACATGTTAAACTGTCCCAAAATCACAAAAAAACAATAGTAAAACGAAATGATACATTTAGTGTAATCCACTACACACTTTTGTGAAGTACAGACAAGTGAGTACTTTTACATTAAGGTTGGGTTTTTCAAAATTTATTTTTGTTTGGCACAGCACCCTCTTCAGAAATCAAAAGTTTGGCGTCACAAAATCACAAATTCATTAACAGAAGAATAAGAAGACACTCGTCACGTACCATATAAAAATGGATACATTTTTTTTGTTAAAAATTTTGCGAGCGAGCGAAGTGAGCAAAAAATTAACAACACTTTTAATATGTTAAAAAAATGTCACTTTGTAATCAACACATTTGATAAAATAAACATTATTTGTGGTCAAATTTTTACCAAGCTCCTTAAGTTCACTTGCTTGCAACATTTGGAAACAGGATAGTTTGGGGCAATACGATGCCCAAATCTTCTCATTTTCAAAGTTGCCCAAAATTATCCTGTTTTCAAATTGCGTGAGCGAGTGAAGCGAAGGAGCATATAACAGATATGATATATATTTGGGCACCTCTCTGTCAAATAGAACGCTCTTCGGCACCTTGTTGCTCAAATATGGAGGTATTCAGACACTTTGCTGCCAGAAACCATTGTGTTTGTAAAGGTTGCGAGCAAGAAAGAAAGGCACTTTATAATTTGTAAAATGCTATTTTCTCATGAAATTACATACTTTGGCGGTTTCTCCAATTATGTTTTCACAAAATTGATGTTCCAAAAAACTTTTAAAAAAAATAATAATATTGAGGTACCCTAAGCTCTCTTGGGCACCCCAGTTAAAAAAACCTTGAATTAGGGGATTTTATTGCATGCAGCTATTGGTTCACTTTCCACCTCCACTTGCTATTAGTTTGCACATAAAATGTCTTTCTCTTGCTATGGTGTTTGTATATTTTCATCAGGTAACAAGGGAATGGCTGAACAAAGTCAATTAAGGCTTAACAATATATCATCAAGAAAAAAAATGTTTTCTACCAATGATTTCATTACAACCACATCTTGAGGGGTACCGTCGGTAGGCCAAAATGTGGGATGCTCTTTCTTCACTGTTCCTGCTTGGATGGCTATCTTCATGCCTTCAAATGTGTCCATTTTGCAGTGGCATTGTAATTTTGAGGCGGTTTACCATGTTATGACCGAACAAGGTTTCATGAAGATCACTAGGAAACATCCATTTTCAGATACCGCATAGTTCATATCATATAGGCTACATCTTGGGTACAGACAGTAAGCCAGAAGGTGGGTTGTCTTTAGTTGTCACAGTTCCTATGAAACTGGAAGGATCATAGCCTTGCTCATGCCATAGAACATTTCCATTTCGTTGTAACATTTCTTTTAGGCATGTCTAATCATGTCATGTCTGAACAAATGAAATATCAATTAGGAAAGGCTGATATTGAGTACCGAGGGGTGACGACCGTGACATCATACTGGCCAAGTTATCAAGAATGCTGGTTCCAAACAATTTTGTGCCAAACAATAGCGTGGATATCATCGCAACGCCAAACACTGAATGTACCCTGCTCCAGCCTGTTGCTTGAATAATTTCGCGATTAATCTCATGTACAGGCACTGTTGTGTAGAACCAGAAACCTGGACGACGAGCGAAATATGATGTTAGCATTTTGGAATTCTATTTCTCAGCAGCGTTTTCCATTTTGACTACATTTTGAGGGGTACAGTAGGCCAGAAAGAGGGCTGCTTTTTGTCACAGTTCCTGTCAAACTGCATCTGGATAGCTGTCTCCATACCGTGAATGGCTGGTGAGTCCTTGCCATACAGAATCTAGAGAGGAGAGAGAAAATAGGAAGAAAAGGTCATGTTTGAAATACCAAGACAATAAACAAAAATCCTTACTCTGTAGAATCAAGAGAGGAGAGAAAAACAAAGTCATGATCGTTCACCACTTCTGTTTTCCCTAGGCGACAGATATCCACATTATTTCTGGTTAATCTTTGCTGCAACGGTTATCATTATTGAGACAAACTAAAGAGGAGTTGTTCTTCCTTCCAGAATGTAACTTATAATCTGAACAAAAAATTTAGTCAAAATATCATATGTCAAAATAATTTCTTTCACTTTTATTCAAACTCAATTTGTTTAGGTAGACAGCAGGGCAATCTTTTCTAAGGTTACCCGATTCAATTTTTGGTCTACACAGATTTGCACTGAAATGCATGTAAGATATTAACAGCACTGCAAAATAAGGTGAATAAAAACCACAAAAAAAGGATGATAGGAAGAAGAATTGGAAGAGCGTTTCAACATTATTTTTTTTTAATTTCAAGGAATGATGCAGACCCTTCTTACTACCTTTATTCATTATTGATATAAGAATGCAAAGGGTCTACTTCATTACTGGGGCAAAATAATACGGTGACAAGGTTTTCATCATTTTCTTCCTTTTCACCCCTTTGTAATGGTAATGTTTTGGGAATGAATTTAGATGCTGTCTGGATCGGAAAGACGGGACTTACTGCTAGTCGACATGTGACTTCAGCACTTAAAAGAAAATGTTAAAAAATCATGATGATGTATAGTAGGCATGATGAGCTTCACATTTCTGCATTTATAAATATGGAATATGCTTACTACCTTTGCTGCACTCAGCTAATTTTTGTTAATGCCCACTTTCCATTCATTTATATTTGTTGTTTTATACATTAAAAAAACCCTGCTGCACTAAACCCCATTGATTTCCCATTTCAGGTGCACAAGCCATTAAAGGTTGTCTGATCAAAGGCAAAGGCTAATAGTAATACTGAGCCCTGCATAAAAAAAATTTATTCTGGAGATCGAGAAACCCACCTTCATCTCCTCTGCTCTTCTCCTACCAGGCTGTTCTACTGGGGCACCGATTATATGTTTCTTCTTGCCCTTCTTGGAGCTGGTAAAGCTCATCTCAAACTCATCATCATAGGACTCATCTTCTTCTGCGTTTTCCTTTGCCATATCTCCATCTTTAGTCCTTTCCGCATCATCCTTTTGGTTCATAGCGAGTCTAAGCTCCTTCAGCTCCTCCCGATGCTTCTGCGACTGAAGGAAAAACTGCCTCATCTCCTCGCTCAGCTCCACTTCAAACTCTTCCTCCTCGCCTCCTCCGTAGCCTTGGCCTTCGTCGTCATCCTCCTGCAGTGTCTCGCTGAAACCGTTGTAATCAACATCACTCTGATCGGTAACGTACTGTTTGTTGCCACGGTAACTAGATGCTCCTGGATGGGGCTTGTATGGATGATGATGGTGGTGGTGGAAGCTGTCTTGATGATGATGATGATGAGGATGATGGGCTCTTGAAGGATGATGAGAGTGCCATGGTGACGGGGGATACGAGTGATGCGGATGATAAACCTGATGATGTTGGGGATAAGACCCACTCATCAAGGAGTTCTGGTATACCCACCACTGATACTGGTGCAAGTACTGCTGGTAGGATACCATCCATGCGTTACTGACAGAGTCTTGCAGAGATTGCTGATCCTGCATCCATGTTTTCATTTGCTCGTAGTGATTCCAGTAACGCTCATACTTGGGTTCTGAATACCAGGGATGTTCACTTGGTGTCCCATCACCTTGTTTCTCTCTTACTTCACCTGTCATGCTTGTTCCAAGATGTGCACCTGACAATTTAAAAAACAAAATTGACAGTATGTATCTGATGATGAGCAAGGCAAAATATACAAAATAGCAGAACTGAATACAATTAACAACTGTTACATTTATAAAAGAATTCAAAAGACCAGATGGGTATTTCTGTCAAGTCAAACATACACAAGGTAAATAATTGTGGCTGTAATAATTTCTTTCAGTTTTTAGTAACTGTCTCGTAGATACGCTGACCCAAGGCTTGAGATTATATTGCCTTATTCCCATGACAATGGGTGGATTTATAGCTTGATAACTCAATAATAATTAATAATTTCTGAGCACTTGACTTTTTTTTTATCTGAGCTGATCGAGAATGGATTTTTTCCAGTCACAGAATTCACAGACACAGTCTGAATGATTTTTATTCATTGAAAATTTACTGGATTAGCCAGTATTTTTGCTTACATATATTGTAGCAAATTACAGGCCCAAAGACATTTTCACAAGTCTTTGCTTTCATGAATGCCCTGTAGGATACTTGTACTTGCTGTTAGAATACACACAAACTGGTTTTGCACAATGCAAGCATGCATTACGTGCTCATGTGCTGAAAATAATTCAAAATATACATACGGTTTGTAGTATGGTGGGGAGCCGCATCTGCCCAACAAACATTTGACTTGAAATTATCATATTTTGGCACATTATCACATCATTTAAAGCAGTTGCGCAATATCCGAAGACAGCCTGCCACTGACCTGTGTCACTGTTCAGTGACCTGTCTTAACAACTGATCCCAACGATAAACACATGTGATGTAATCAGGCGTTGAGGTCTCCCTTCATTTTGAAAAAATGTCATAAAATTAGAAAATAGCGGAACATAGTTGAAGACAGTTGGCCCCATCGGCAAAGTAGGCTCAAATATCTGAAAAACTAAGGAATTTTTCAAGAACAAAACTTGTAAGTTCCAATTTCATTCGTTACTTATTTGTAATCAACAATGATTCATTAAAATTGTGATTTATAAGTATCATACAGCAGGTTTTCCAAATATTGTGTGAATGAACTGCAGTACAGTGTTGCCTGTCTTCATACAGGCAACAGTATCACTCAAAGAAGTTGCTGGCTATCCCATCCCGCACCCAAGTCTACCAGAACTCATTTTTCCCTCGGACAGTAACTGTGTGGAATGCACTTTCGAAGA
>BEXV01000432.1:156810-198655 GCA_003118195.1 Hemicentrotus pulcherrimus
TTTGACCAACAATGACGGCCGCATCCTACCGGGTACCCATTTGACACCTGGGTGGAGAGTAGCAAGTGCAGGTTAATATCTTGCCAAAGGATATTAGTGCCGTGTCGGGATTCGAATCCTCGACCTTCTCATCTATAGTCAAGCGCCTTAAACCACTCGACCACGACACTCCCACTAAGAAGTATAACAATCATACTGTGTATAAAAAAGTTATCCAAAATTTGAGCCCTAACTCCGGTGTGGAGATACCCTACTAAAACATACCCAAAATGAGGTAGACTTTCATTAAATGTTGAAATAATGATCAAGAGTTAAAAGTCGTTATGTTTATTATCTGTTTTGTGTCAATTTTTTGGTTATTTTTAAGTATTTTTTCATACCATAAAGTAACTATACAAGAAGTTTGCATAATATTGGACTGATGATAGCTTCAGTTTGAGCCATTGAGGTACATACGGAGCTATAGCGTTGAGACGGTACTGAGCGACGACGTCGACATCAAAGCCCTAAACGGAGGCTTCCCGATGTCGGATGTGATCAAAATTCAGGTGGAAATTGCTATATATGTTTTGCTAAGAATAGATATTAAGCTGCTAAAAAAATGGATACGGAACTACACTAGCGTCCAATATTTATTCATAGCAATTTGGTCAGAATGGACAAAAAAGTGGTTCATCACGCTATCATTTTTTTGCTAAAAGCTGCATATGCTTTCTAATGCATTTGTATGCAAAAAGTGAGTGAAGGGTAGTTTCAAACTATAATCGTACGTGATCCCTTGGGGATGGGGCTAGCGAAAAAACACCAGTATAGCAGGAGCTGCGCCGCCCCTGGGCCGGCGTGGCTGGCGCGGGATTCCATGGAATGGGGTCTACACAATTTACAGCATATAGGACCAGACAAGAGAGTTAGACGCGTCCGTTAATTACTAATGCAAGTCAATAGGTATTATTATTATATTCAAGAATTTATTCAACAATCATACCCCAAACTTATGAATTTATAAGATAGGCAGGCAGGCATGCCATAAAATACTTACATTTGGTACTGTTTACAGGTAACAAAACGATTCAATTAGGAACTCTCAACATTCAGCTTTGGAGCAAATAAACAAGTTTTTTCGTGTATGGTATCTTATTGGATAAAATGAAAATAGCAAAGTTTTTTATATTTAAATTACTGTTTTTAAGTATTGATATTGAGTTTCCAAAAACACTGGGATATTCAGGAGATGAAAATAATTGCCAGGACTACGGTATATTAGTTTTGCCACGTACCCCCAACCCTCTATTCCTATTTCTATCTTTCTTTAAGTGTCCCCCCNCCCCCTCTCTCTCTCTCTTTCTCTCTCTCTATCACAGGTAAAAAGCGGCATTTAAGATAAATGGAAGGGGTTCTTATTACAAAGGGTAAAGGGCACTAGGTTATCAGAAGGAAAAATTGCACTTATTAAAACTTATGAGATGAAAAGGGGCACCCGTCAGATTTTGGTAGTGGCAATTATTGAGGGTGAAAAGAGGGCATTTATGAGAAGGAAAAGGGGCACTTATCAGAATGGGAAGGGGGCAATTATTACAAAGGAAAAGGGGCACTTAATTGTCAAAGTAAAACGTGTACCTGTCAGATTTGAATAGGGGAAATGAATTTTCAGACATGAAAAGGGCACTTCTCAGAGGCGGTAAGGGTAATTTTCCTACCTGAAAAGGGGCACTTACCAGAGATGAAAAATGGCACTTATGAGAATTGAAAAGGGATATTATTGCAAAGGAAAAGGGGAACTTATTAGAAGGGGAAGGGGCAGTTCTTACAAAGGAAAAGGGGCACTCTGGGGTACCTAAAAAGTGGGGGGGGGCCACCGTGCCCCATTGCCCTCACGGGGAGGGCCGCCTCTGCTACTTTTAATAATATAGTATTCATCATCATCACTCTCATTAGTACACAGAATGATTAATGTTCACTTCCTTCTCCTATCTTATCTCACATTTTAATCATACTCCATCTAAATCTGTCCTCTTTCTTCCTTAATTCACAATAAAAAGATTAAATGGTAAATTATTTATCTTTGATGATAAACTATTTCTAGTAAAGCACTTCTCTCTTTTCTTATCTGTCTGTCTCTATCTTTCTCTGTCTCTATCTCTCTCATCCTCCTCTTCCTCCCTCTTTACATTGATTTAAAAATGCAAATTAGATGAACACTTATTCACACCAATCCATCAATCAACAAATCTAATAAGTTACAGGAAATATGTTTATTTCTACTAAGGCACTTGACCAACTACATAACAGCACATTACAGTATAATTGGACACATACATTTGAAATGAATTGAAAATGATAATTCCTGAATATGATACGACAGCAAAGAATATTTACATGCTGCCATGGTAATTATCAATAAACAATTCTGCATAGATTGAATTTTTAGAAAGGTGCATACATATTTGTACTGATAAAGATAATAACATTCAAAGCACTTTGAAAAAAGACACACATATATTACACAGTCCCGATTATATTTGAATAAAAAACTAAAATGAAGCAATTCATAAATACAAAATGATTCCTATAATTATATCAGTAACCTACAACTTTATCATAATTTGTAACAACACTATCTTCTGTGAGAACATTTTGAATGGTGCTCCTTTTGTTAATAATAAGTTTTTTTTACCAATAAAATTTGAAATACACACATGAGGATAGAATTAAAAAAAACTCTAAATTGGTGAAAGTGCAGCAACAAAAATGAAAATATGATTTTATGACTAGTAATAATCAGATTAGATTTACAGTACATCAAACTGGTTAAAGCCTTTTGAGGGATACCTGAACAAATGCTAAATGTCCAATCAATGGCCGTTACTGACATTTTATATAAGATGTGTATATATGGGCCTCGTCTTATAAAGATTTGCGATTGATTCAAATCAATCGCAAGTTTACAGTCTCATATCTCTCATGTACATAGTTGCAGTTGATATCAATCGCAAAAAAAGTTGCCATAAATATCAACTCTTTATAAGACGGGGGCCTGGCCATATAAAAATCATATCAAAATCAACAGCAGTTTGTGAGCAGGTTGTGATCTCAGAAGGTGAGAACCTCTAGACAATTTACTACAGTGTTTGCTGCATAGTGTCAATCAAAATCTCTGATAAGTACAAAGAAAGAAGGGAATAAGAAGATAGAAAATAAAAATAGAAAATAAAAATAGAATAACGCTTTCAGAATACCACTTCTTAAATAATAACTTCTCACAGAGATTGAAAAAGCAAGCATCATTATTTTAAATGTGACGTTTTGGTTCATTCAAAACGAACCTAATTCATTTCTAAGGGACATTATTTTGAAATTTTAAAGGATTTACTTTCAAACAGTATCAATGCATCATGACTGAATATATGCTTTAAAAATATATTTTCTAGGATTTGATATCAATATGACCATGTGGCTTTGACTTTTGACCTCATGAAACTAAATCAGTTCATTGTTACATGCTTTTACAGGCAGGTCATTCTACTGACACTAATTCAGATTTACATATACTGCCATGTCCCGATGTGTCGACAGCCATGGCCCACAATGCATCACCAACTTATGATGCACATGTAATGATGCTTGAGTACATGAATTGCAAATTGCTCAATGTACCCCTTCACCAAATGATGGAGCAAATGAAAATACATTACAGCAGTGGTAGCGATGTAGGTAAAATACCCTGACTAAATTCTTTAATGGACGGAGAAATGGACGGATAACATTTTGCTGGTTCCACATACAAGGCATAAGCCCAAAACATGATCATTGTAATAACATACATACATAATATTCATTTCATGATCACACTAATGTTTCTTGAATACACTATCAAGAATTTAATATATTTCTATACTTGGCCTCATGCAAGCTAATCTTCAACACAAATAACCATCATCATTTTGATTGTCGACTTCAGGTATAACTTCCCCAGTATAATGTAAATGCCACATTTGGTACAAATTTAATGGCCAAAGTAAATAAATCTATTTCTCTTAAAGTTGCTCAAGCATGGGTATATAGAAGGCAGCACAGGGACGAGCTCAGTGTTGGCTCAGAGTTATGTAGTTGCCTACTTCACGAACGACTATATACCCACACATGAACATCTTTAACTCCATGAATACTATTAGTGTCATTCTATGACACATAAAGACATGTGTTACAATGATGAGAAAATGTCATGCAGTATTGGAGGGTTTAGTATGCATAGATGACATAGGTCTGTCTTGGTTAAAGTTCATGGGATAACCTTTGACCTTAGTCTGTCTTTGTGAAAATTCATGGAATAACCTTCAACCTTGGTCTGTCTTGGTGTAAATTCACCCACATCTTTTCATCACGAGAATGTGAAAGGATCACTGGTCTTGTCTTTGCTCCGGGAAGGAGGCGAGAGAGGAGGCGTGTCCTCCAGGTCAAAGCACTTGAGGGTCTGATAAGCACTGGTGATGGCCCTCTCCTTGGGCATCGACCTGAGCTTCTCATGTCGGAGTCTGAAAAAAGGGCGAAAATGCTGCTTAGTACAGGATATATGCTCACAGAAAGAAATATATATTTCTATTCTCCCATAAGTTTGTTAAAGTTGTAAATTGGGATGATTTCTTCTTTCCGTACTAAAAACTAATTCATCGGCACAATCACTACCACCACCATCACAATCATCAACATTCAATTATCACAATCATTATCATTATTGTCTTTATCATCATCATCATTGTCCTCATCATCATCACCACCACCATCATCATCACCACCACCATCATCACCACCACCATCATCATCACCACCACCATCATCACCACCACCACCACATCTAAATTTACACACCTCTTTCCAGAGCCCCTATTGAATGGTTTCTTCTTGAGTTCTGCAGCTATCATATCGTCGTCATAAACAAACTTCTCACGAGTGCTGATGTAGCTAGTGGATTCGCTCTATTAGAAAATAATGGACATAAAATCATTCAAAAATGAAAAATAAAGATCGCAATAGTTACTCAATTCATGTACAGGTGCATCTGTCAATTTCAAAGTCCCTTCTACCTTTTTAAGAGCATAAATAAAATTCCATTATGTCTTTACAGAAGTAACAATTGAAGCTGGTATCTTAAACACAGTACCGGTATGCCAATATGTAGCCCCAAACATAAAGAGCCAAATTAGTGTCTGAACCCCTTTCAATTTCAAGCAACTCATTTGCCTGTTATACGGCACATGCTCCATTGACAAATTTTATGCAGTCATAAACCTACATTAACTGAATTGATGTTGCCAGAGAATATTTTGGATCACCAGTTTTACCTTCTTGTCATCCTCTCTCTCCTCCACCTCTTCCTTCACTTCAATCTCGTCTCCATGGCTACTCCCACTCCCATCCTCCAGCATGTCGGCTTCCCCGCTGGCATGGCCATCATCCAAGGATTCATCACAGATGTACTCCGACATCGACGACGTCGACTTCTGGTCAAAGATGGGATGGTTGGGCATGCTCTGGGGATCGACCAGGACGTCGTAAGGGACCATGGGATGTTTGAAGGTGTTTGGGTTGAAGACGTCCCAGGGCTCGTCTTGACCAAAGGTGCCTAGAATGAGGGGGAGAGGGGACAGAAGTGTATTTCATTCTAGTGTACTAAAACCTCTTAAGAGACTTTTTGACAGGTACCATTCAATATTTTTTTCAAGTGAATTCATTGTGTGCCTGACAGAAGGTTGTAAATGAATGTAGATGTTCATTTCTGGAAACAAAAAAATTACAGTTTCGACCTTTCTTTGCCTATATCAACACAACATAATTGGTCACAACTTTTCTGTAGTAGTTCTAAATAGGGTTATTACATTTAAAAAGGAAACTAAACCACCAAAAATTGTTTTCCCATCCTTTTGCCAGGTACCCAAAGGTAAAATCAATTTTGTGTTTCTTTATTATTCCCATACTTTTACAGGTGACCTTGCTGTCAGAATTACTTTGGATGAACTTTGCATCAAAGCTACAAAATATTTTTCTACTTCTGTTCAGCAGGAGCTGTATCTGCAAGATTTTCTCAACTATGTTTTATTACACATACAAAAATAGTCCTGCTTAATGACTAATAATTTAATCTATACATCATACGTACAAAGCCTATAAACCTTCATTAACAAGAAATGTTGTGCAACTTCATACAGAATTAGGGTTCTCACTCCGAATTGAGACATGAAAGTTTATATCATTTTTCTTACCAACATAATGGCCCTCTGTTGTCCACAGTCTTACAGTGCAGTCTAGTGAAGATGTGATTAGAATACTGTGCTCTTCAACAAGGCTCATGCTGCAAGAGATAATATGTGTGATTTTAATCAATAACATGTTGATCAACCCTCAAAAACATTTATATATTCCCCTAGGAACTCTCATCAAAATTGTACCCAAAAGAAATCCTGCAGAGGCTTTCACTCTTTCTTACATTACAAAATAATGTCTTTATTCTTATATTTTCAAAGACAAAGCTTCACACTACATTTGCATAGAAATAATTGAGATTAGATATAGTGTTCCAACATACTGTAAAAACACCTTTGAATAATTAAACAAGGTCCTCAACATTTTGAATATTGGAGGGGACCAATGACCTGCACTGCACTACAATAGTGCAAATAACTAACGATCATAGAGCCTATATCAGACACTGATTAGAAATAACTTTCACAACTGTAAATCAAGCAAACTTGAGAATGGAAAGGTAAACTGGACACACCTTGTAATGCTCTGGATATGACNTTTAGAAACTGCTCAACTAGCATTCAAATTAATCGTCACTTGTCGAAGCGTAATTTTTATAATTCAAATTAACACCCGTCATTCGTATTCGCAATATTTTTATTCAAGTTAGGAATGTTAGGGGGAGAATTGCAACAAACGTTTACAGTTTTTAATAATGCAGTTAAAATGCATGATTTGCCATGGGGGTCTAAGCTGTTATTCCATTTTTTCATTTTCAGGATAATGCAGATGGGTGTAGTCAGACATTAAGTAAAGAAAGGGCAAAATCAAGGGATACGGCATTTCTGAACGGACATGTTCATATACCCGGGAAAGGTGGGGGTTCCCTCAATCGCCCCTTTAGACTACAGACTTGGAATTTTACAAAAGTAATTCACATCGTCTCTTACACCCAGCACACCCCTGTTTTTTCTAAAAGGGTTTCATAGTTTACTTGCCCGCCAGCAGATCGATGGCTAAAGACTTTGCTGAATGAATCATGCTCAAATTGTTGACTCTAGTCCCTACCCCAGTCACAAATTGTACCCTTCTTCCATAATGAATTATGATAAATTATGACAAATATATGGAGACCATCAGGTCCATAGATGCAAGTCGTTTTTTCTTCTTCTTAACAACAAAACTTAAATGCTGATGAATATCAGATAAATCTAATAAGTATAAGTGTATAAATGCAAGCAAATAAAATATGATGAAATACACATGAAAAACAATCTTGAAAGAAAAAGAATGGGCTATAAAAAAGGTGTAATAAACGAGTAATGTATATTGACCATCAATTTAAGTGCACAAAGTACTAATTTGAATGCTCCAAATGAATTAGAATGCTAGAAGTACACCGTCGCGATGTCAAAAAATCATTTTGCGCTAAATCAAATGACGAAATAGCGAAAGAAGCACTAAGTTCATTAATTTGAATGAAATATACATAGATTCTAATGAAAACTTCATAGATTTGAAATCTAGAAATAGGAATATAAACCCGTGATATAACCGACAGCTATAAAACCTTCGAATTTGAACGCAAGACAAATGAATTCAAATGACAAACTCGCGAATTTGGCCGGGAAATCCTATAATATATTTTGAAAAATAAACAGAAGGAGCTTACATTCAGGGGCTTCTTCAATGTTATCAGGGCGATCAAGGCAGTAGTGGTCAATGTCCCAAACGGAGACAAAACCTGAATATAAATAAAAAAACATTCAAATATATATCATTCACAGAAATAGTATGAATCTATGTTTGTATCAGCATTTAATAGAGATTCTGTTTGTGCAACCAAATCAAACAAGTACAAGTATGAAATAAAACTATATTATCATTTATTCCTTTTCTAATTTCTTCTCATCCCTACTGTTTGACCATTTAATTTTTTTGCTTCATCTTTCATTTTCATTGAGTAAACCTTTCTCTCTTTATTGTATGTTTCGCTTAACTGTCTCTCCTCTTTCTCCTTGATATTTTCATATCTTCTTTCTTTTTTCTGTATGTTTATATCTACTTTCCTACATTGTATATACCAGTATATATGAATTTGTCACTCGAATCTCTTCACCCCCTCTCTCTCTTCTTATGGCCACATGTTATCTTCTTTCTTTGTGTAAATATTCATATTTTATTTTATTTTATTCATTTATTTATTTATCACCCCCTCTCTCTCTTCTTATGGCCACATGTTATCTTCTTTCTTTGTGTAAATATTCATATTTTATTTTATTTTATTCATTTCATCCAACTCCTGAAAAAGCAAGCATATGCTTGTATGTAGGCAACCAGGGAACCTACAACATTATGTCCTGTCCAGGGGACTTGGTAATTGAGGAATAATGCCTTGCCAAATGGCAATAGTGCACTGATTTTTGTTTAAAACAACTAATCTCCCAATTACGAAACCATTGCTCTAAGACTGATCTATTTCTTTTCCTTTATCTAACTATATCTCACGTCATGATATAACATAGTAAGATAATTATAGAGCGCATTTGACATGGAAATTGCGCTATATAAATACATTTTTATCATTATTATAATGGCTATGTTTCTTACCTAGAGCGTCTCCAGTGAAGAGAGTTAAATCATCATTGGACAGCAGCATACAATTCACTGATGTTCCTTTCTTCTTCACCTGTAACATGGTATAAACACATCATCCCATTAAAAACAGTAACAACAACAACAGAAGTCCTTTTGTGTGTGTGTGTGTGTGTGTGTGTTATTTTGTATTGAAATTTTTAATTAAGAATGCTGATAATAATTCAACATATATATGAGCACCAAAAAGTGCACCTTCCACTTAAAATGAATGCCCTTTGAGTCTTTGAAGACAATACAATCAGGGGAGTGTTTCACAAAGACTAAGATTAATTTAAAGTTTGGATTTAAATATGGCAGGCCATTCATGCCTCTGTTTGCTCTCACTGTTATGATCTTTAGATAATATTTTTTCATTCAATAATGAATTATCAAAAATATAAATTCTTCTTTTTGTGACAATAGTTTTTACGTCCCTTGAGAGTAAATGGTGAGAGCAAACAGTGGCATGACGGCCTTCCATATCTAAGTCCAACTTAAAGTCGATCTTAGTCTTTGTGAAACAGTCCCCAGATGTACAACTCACATACAGTTAACAACTAAATTATTCATACCCTTAGGCCATCATATTTTGTGTTACTCTTTATATTTCTTGAGAATGTAATATTGTAAAACTTACATCTAAAAGTATTTAACAAAGGCCCTAATTCAGACAGTCCACTTTTCATTCTTGAGTTCCCCAAATCACAAAACACATCAAATTGACAAGGGGTATGAAAAATGTTGTTTTTAACTGTACATGTATATAGTTTATGGATATTTCACTTACACAGTTGAATCTACCATACAGTTGGCCATTGTTGTATACATTCCAGAAATGGATACAACCTGAAAAAAAGAAAGATAATAGTAACATGAAAGTTAGTTCAGAGAAAGTGGATACTCTCATAATTGAAAGTAATTCAAAATAATTCATTGATTTGTTTTGTCTATTTTCACTTCTATATTCTAAATGAGAAGTTAATATTGACCTTTTGCTTTTGGAAATAACCTCTTTGAAATAACTTGCATATATTGCAGGTCTAATATTTTTTTGATGTAAATTTTCTCTCATATAATTAAAATGTACATGTACCTAATTCGCATATGTAAAAAATAACTTGGAAAGTAATAGTATAAAACAGTGTGTCCTAACAGACAGACTAGCTAGCCTAATACTTTCTGTTTAACTGTTAAGTTTGAAGAAGATTTGGCAAACTGAAGTTTACACAAACGTATTCTTAAAAAAGTTTTTTTTAATTCTTCAATTTTGGTCCTTCAAGTTTAGACATGATTTGGAGAATCGCTAAAATCATGGCTGCTGGAAAAATAAAAGATTTCCAAGTTTAAAAAACAAAACAAAATGTTTGTATGTACAACAAAGGTACCCAATGTTTGTGTCATATACTTTGGTGCAACAGGTATTTTCAAGGTTTGTTACTGCATTACATGTGCAAGAGGCTTTAGAATCTACACAGGTGTTCCATATGAATTACTAACCTCTTGGTCCACTGGCAACGAGTTGAGCTGATTCTTTGTTGGTTCTTCTTGATGGAATGAACAGGACCTTGGATATACTCTCATCACCATCACCTAAATAAGAAAACACATATTTGTAATATCNAACCTACAACATTATGTCCTGTCCAGGGGACTTGGTAATTGAGGAATAATGCCTTGCCAAATGGCACTAGTGCACTGATTTTTGTTTAAAACAATTGATCTCCCAATTACAAATCCACTGCTCCAGAACTGATCCATTTCTTTTCCTTTATCTAACTATATCTCACCTCATGATAAGACATAGTAAGATAATTATACAGCGCATTTTAACATGTAAATGGAAAATGCGCTATATGAATACATTTTTATTATCATTATTATATACAGTAGGCTTACGGTTGCACAATGTGAGAGAGGGGAGTCCTGAAAAGGACCGTCAGTAATCTTTCTTTCTTGAGTGTGTGTGTAGCATAATGTTTATATTTCTTACCTAGAGCGTCTCCAGTGAAGAGAGTCAAATCGTCATTAGACAGCAGCATACAATTCACTGATGTTCCTTTCTTCTTTACCTGTACAAGGTATAATAATAATACTACTACTAATAATAATAATAATAATGGTGGCTTCTTATATAGCGCACATGTCCGTCACATTGTGACGCTCCTGACCCTGCCCCGATTATCACCCCGGCTTTAGCATGGCTGCCATTGTAGTGCTCCAGCATTAGAGCATCTCTAGGGTCAAGTGTGGCAAATATAGATTAATGTCTCCCCAAAGGACGTTAGTGCTGCGGAAGGGATTCGAACACCATACCTTGTGGTTCACAGTCCAGTGACTTATCCACTAGAATACATCACCTCTACATATATGGTAAAAACAACATATCATCCCATTGAAAATAGCATAACTTTACATGGTTTAAACAATATACATATAAAATAACTATAAAAACATATCATCCAATACCAACAAAAAACAAAAAACAGCAACAACAGAAAATATTCTATTTCTCTTTTTCTTCTTGTTTTTTGGGTAATAAAAACCATGATTAAGAAAGCTGATAATCATGTAACATATTGTACATAAGCCAAAAAAAAAATCACCTTTCACTTAATAATTAATGCCCTTTCGGTTTGTGGAAGTCATTATGACTAGATGTACAACTCGTTTAGTTTACGGATGTTTTACTTACACAGTTGAATCTACCATACAGTTGGCCATTGTTGTATACATTCCAGAAATGGATACAACCTGGAAAAAAAGATTAGAGCAGCATGAAAATTAGTTCAGAGAAAGTGGATACTCTCAAAATTGAAAGTAATTCAAAATAATTTAAAGATTTGTTGTGTCTATTTTCACTTGTATATTCTTAATGAGAAGCTCATATCGACCTTTTGGAAAATAACCCCTTTGAAATAAGATATATTGCAGGTTTAATTGTTTTCTAATATAAAATTATTTTCTCTCATATAATTAAAATGTACAAGTACCTAATTTGAATTTGTGAAAAATAACTTGGAAAGTAATAAAATAAAACTGTGTGTCCTAAAAGAAAGACTAGCTAGCCTAATACTTTCTGTATAACTTTTAAGTTTGAAGAAGATTTGGCAAACTGAAGTTTACACAAACGTATTCTTAAAAAAGTTTTTTTTAATTCTTCAATTTTGGTCCTTCAAGTTTAGACATGATTTGGAGAATCGCTAAAATCATGGCTGCTGGAAAAATAAAAGATTTCCAAGTTTAAAAAACAAAACAAAATGTTTGTATGTACAACAAAGGTACCCAATGTTTGTGTCATATACTTTGGTGCAACAGGTATTTTCAAGGTTTGTTACTGCATTACATGTGCAAGAGGCTTTAGAATCTACACAGGTGTTCCATATGAATTACTAACCTCTTGGTCCACTGGCAACGAGTTGAGCTGATTCTTTGTTGGTTCTTCTTGATGGAATAAACAGGACCTTGGATATACTCTCATCACCATCACCTAAATAAGAAAACACATATTTGTAATATCAAACATAACAGGCCTTAAATTTCAATATTTTTAGGGCAAGGCCATTTTTCTGTAGGGCACATTCCTATATTACAGCACAAATAGGAAGAATAGGAAAGGGCATCGAGGGAAATCAAAAGGGCATCCACGGCCATGGCCTTGGATTAATTTAAGCCCTGACATAGTGTGTTCAACATGCAATATAAAATAGGGTATTGTTCGAAGAGTATCTTATTCGTTGAAAATCTATCAGGTGACACTCAATAATTTGTTTAGTGTGCATGAGTGTGCAATATGACTACCCTATCTGTATGATATATCGCCAACAAAGGTATATCATATCGTGCATCCATGCTTGAATAGCATTTGTAGTGCATGTTTGGTGCAGAATTCAAACTTAATTACAGTTTGGGGGTGACTAGGGGAGACAGGAATGAGTTAAAAATGCCGTTAATTAATTTTATCCATATCATTGTGCCATACAGCTTATATTCACAAAAATTTCCCTTGTGCCCATATATTTATTTCTCCTCAGCCTGCAGCCTTGGTGTAGTGATATACATGCACAACCAAAATCATTTAGATCAGAAAGAGAGGCCTCAATCATTGTATCAATCTAGTTTATATTAATAATATAAATACTATTGGATATTTATAAAGCATTCATATCCACCACGCAAAGATGCTCAAGGCGATCCAATATTACCCAGCTCTGCTAGTCTACCAATTTCAGTGCTCACACCATTCAAGGAATTCCTTCCTACCGGTACCCATTTAAAACCTGAGTGAAGAGTGGCAAATGTAGATAAATGTCTTGCCAAAGGACATTAGTGCCCCGGCGGGACTCGAACCACGAACCCTGTGATTCACAGTCCGACGACGCATCTATAAGACCACAACACCTCTTCATAAACCGTATAGAAAGAAATGAAAAATCACAAAGTAATTACCTTTGTATTTTTCATCAGCATCATCAAAGTACTTAGTGCTCTGTATGTGAGAGTATGCATATCCTGAGACCAGGTTCCAGACGATGATCTCTCCATCATAGCTTGATGTTGCTAGGAGGGATGGCGGGCACGCTGAGACGGATAGAATGTCCTCCTGGTGACCATTTTTCTGCAAAGGAAAAAACAGAATTTCAACCTTATTTCCAAGGCACAACAGGCACTTCTCTTCTATATTAAGGCCATGAAAATGGTTTGGCAGGGAAGTTAAGCTTTGTTTCATTCTTTAGTTCTTGAATAACCGTACAAAAATTGTTTGTTCAAGGAGGGATGGTGGCCATAAAAATAGATGGAACAATCTCTGCGTTTTAAAGTTTTTACCTCAGCATCTATAAGCATCACATTTCAATCTGTAAGTTGTCCAAATTGTCAATAGCGATACCATTACTTCAGCAATCAAACAATTTTTTTTTTGCCATTTGAAAATAGTTTGTATTATTCAGGCCCTTCTGCCTAAGCACAACATAGCATTGTGGCGATCCAAAGTTTGCTCCAGCAACAGTGCTTTGAGTTTTATTTCTTTAAATATATAGGGTTACATACTGGGTTTCAACTGGGTTTAGGGTACGTTTTGGATTAGAGTTTGGGTTAGGGATGAGGCTAGGTACATGTATAGTGTTTAATCCAAGGTGGAAGGTACTAATCCAGTCAGTGTAGGAAATTTACCCTAGAGCAATTTTTCGCCTGAGCAAGTGTCATATGCTGGAAAACAAGAATCTTTGCAAATTTTTAGCTGTTTTCATGCCAAGAATCTATAACAAATGTAAAAATTTGGTGTTGGGTCTAGTGTGTGATTCAATTATTTCATGGCATCTAACTCTTGCCAATCTAATTCACTACCAAATATGCAAATACTGCGAGCAAAGTTTCTGATTTTATAGTGGCCCTATAGTCCTTACGTACCTCATCGTCCGTCCATCGTGGCATGGGTCTCTGTACGTGTCTGAAGTCTTCACTAGAGTCTGTGTAGACATTGATGGACCTATCCCATCCTACAGAGATCACGTAACGGTTCTTGTTCATCTCGATGTATACCACATCAGTCACCTCGTCGTTGCCTTCAGCTGTTGAGGGAATAAAGAATTAAAAATCGTGAGCCCCCAAATATAATAATTTGGTCTCATTTACACAGAATAGCATCAGTATGACTCTTTCTGAAGGCACTGCCATTGTTCTTACCTCTGTATTGCCTACTACCCATTTATTTCACATAGGTTGAAAGGGAAGATGGGGGTAAAACACCTTGTCTACAGTTATGAGATCCAGGCAAGGATGAAACCCAAGACCCTGTACCCTGTAAACCATAAACTTTTTCATTCTAAAACTGTGATTTGTTACTAATGGCGGTGTTTTACTGCAAAAATCTTTTACTACTTTCAAAATATAATGTTGGGATTTCTTAATTTTGCAGGGTGAATTTTTAGATTTTTTGTGTGAATCTGTGTATGATATTCTGAGCCCAGGAGTACAAGGTCCAATCGTCTACAAGCTGGTGGGCAACAGATTGGGAATTTCTTAAAGGTTTAAAGATATACAGCCTTTTAGAAATATCAGTTTTAACAATTGATTTGATTTGATTTGATTTATTTATTTCTGTTTGATTTTCTTTTTCTTTTGCACTTTTACAAATATATAACAAACAAAACATTGCCACTTTTACACATGACAAAAGCATATATGTAGAATAAAGTAAGGCTGGCTGTAACCAATAAAAAAAAATCAATTGGGACCTTCATTGGGAGAAAATTACATTACATTTAAAAAAATAGCTTTGATCCACTACAAACTAAGGCATCGATTTTACCTTTTTCTAGCACTTTGAGACAATGCCCATTGTTGTAGTTCCAGATTTTGAGCCTGCCGTCTCTCCCTCCTGTGATTAACCTTCGACCTGTGTTGTCAAAGGACATGGCTGTGACAGCGTTGTTGTTGTGAGCTTGGGAGAACTCGAAGACGAGGTGGCCCGTCTCAAAGTCCCATAGTTTGACAACCTGTAGAACAGAACATTAACTCAAAACCTTAATTTTCAATAGAATTGCTTACATTATAAACACAAGAAATAAGTGCCAAAATTGGATTTCTTTCATCCATGACATAAATAAAAAAAAGTCACTCCCCTAAAAATAAATCTTAGTTGGATTGAACACTATCGAAAAAATCCTTCTCAATGTCAACTAAATAGATTGTGAACATTTTCTTTGCAACAGAAGTGACAAATTGAACAAAATTTCTGATATGTTTTATTCCAATCACATTGAATAACCTCTTGGTATTTTTATCTATAAAATAATACCACATATCAAAAGAATATTCAAAGATTGAGAAGTACAAAACATCATGTCAGAGTCCTGTTTTATTTTTCAAGATACCATTATGGTAACTTTTGTTCAACCCAAACTTAAGATTATACGATCCCATCAGGAAATATGGTCTTCCATTGCACTTGTGACATTAATTTCAGACATAGATGGATAATGTGAGTACACACTTGTTTTGATTTATATTGTAAGGTGTATGTATTAACCATCTTGTTTATAACACACCCAAAAATGCCAAAGATGGAGTGCTTTCCATACCTATAACGTTAGTGACAAGGCACATTCAGACACATTTATTCAAAATAGCTTTGGATGATTAACTTACTCTGTTCACATTGATGTATATTTCATATGTATTGTAATTTGTAGGTTTATTTGCATTTTCTTTTTGTTATGTTTAATAATAATAATGATAATGAACGTTATTTGTAAAGCGCATATCACTAACACAAAGAAAGGAAAAGATGGAATAGAAATGAACATTTATGCCTGGTACATGAAAATAATTAATTGCAAACAACAATAATGATACACATTCTGGCTTACATGTTTAAGCATCGTTTTTATTATTATTATTAAGGCAAAAAGTAATGTATGAGAGCCGTTCAAGCTTACCGAAGCGTCCGACGTTGTAACTACATTCTTGAACTCGTTGTTGTACCTTGCGCAGAGGATGGGTGTCCGGTGGGTGGTGGGAATTTCTCGTAACTCAAGAGATCTAAACAAGAAGAAGAAAAATCCTCAGTTAATAAAACAAAAACAATTTGCTGCTTTAGTATTGAGGTAATTGTCAGATATTAAACTGTAATTGATTTTTCAAATAATAAGAAAGAGAGTAACATGATGGTAGGGAAATAAAAACGAAAGTGAGAAAGGAGGAGAGAGATGCGAGGGAAAGTAAAATGAAGAGAGATAGAGAGCGAGAGAGAGAGAAAGAGGGAGAGAAAGAATGAGAGAGGGGAGATAGAGGGAGCTGAAGAGAGGGATAGATAGAGAAATAAAGAGCAAACAAATAGAAAGAGTGGAAGACAGAGTTTGGATGTTTAAAATGGGAATCAGATCTAGACAGAAAGAATAAAAGGCATGAATCACTGCTCTCTTACTTTACTCTGTGTGTCAGCATTGCCATTTGGTCTGTAGCTACAACAAACACCTTTGAGATCGTGTTGTAGTGAGCCGCCTGCAGGTCCCCTCGAATCTTGTGGGTCTTGGGACGGATTGTCAGCATACACACCTGGTCCTTTGTGTCCCACACCTGATGGTAAAGAGAATAATACAATCATAAAAGCATAAGTTGAAATTACAGATTGTGAACTTTTTGGAAAGTGAAATTTCTTCACTTTTTATTGTTGTTTGAAAAGACACACTTGAATCATCAACTGTACAAAATTTAATATACATTTTAAAATCATTTTAACATTCACATTAAATCTTCATGAACACCCTTCTATTAGTAATAGGGTCTATAGTATCAAAAAGGTACAGTACCACATCCCCGTAGAACAACAACAACAAAAGGGGGGAAAATACATCATTGATAACAACCGGAAAGAGTGCAGATTTGTCAAGATAAATATTTTTGTTGGGTCACATTCCCAAAATTCATGTATTGTGTACATTTATCTGAGTAGATGGTCAATACCATTTTAAGAAGGTGCAATTTTCCAAGTAAAATCTGCTAAATCAACATTTAAAAAACTTTGAAATCTTTTAAAGCAATATTAGCACGATTGTTACTGGATCATATAACACATAAATCAATTAATGCAAAGATAAGATAGCAGTTCCACAAGGTCGCCAAAATAATTTTACAAGGGCTGCTTTGTGTACTGTAAATTCAGCTCAAAGAGTACGAAAAAAATTGCAAGACAAGACATACAAATTTCTTACACTTCCAAGATTGCATGAATAACTAACATGATCAAGAACAGAACTAGTTTGCAAGCAAAGCAATGATAAAATCTTTTAAAACAATTTTCGCTCAGATGTCCGACTACATCATAACATATGGATCAAAACACTGAAAAACAGGTGCGAACAAACCACTTGAGAATATCCAGAACAATCAGTTCCAACTTCCAACATGACATGAAGTTGGAAATCTTCCAGTTTCCCTTCCACCTAAACACAAAATTTCCAGAAGGGTAATCAACCTTAACCAGAACAGAACCGATCTGCGGACAAGGCAACAACAGAATTCCTTCCAACCTACCAACTTCCGATCTAGTTTTCAGCTTCCAACTACATCATAAGAGAGCAGTGATACACAGGTCTAGACAATATAACTGAGAACATCCCAAGGAATCAGTTCAAACAAGACATGAAGTTGGAAATCAATAGCTTCCCTTCCTCCTGAGGATCTGGATTTGGGCCACTTCAAACAGGAACAATTGGCGAACATTTCCCCCGAGTGACACCCCATTTCCTGCACCTCTTCAGATGTACTTAACGACCGATACACTACTTGGGACTGACGTCAAACTGGGACTCCACAATAGCACTCTCCATTGATACAAAGTGATATAAATCAATCGGAAAATATACTTTTAGAAGTGGTTGAAAAGCCGGTGTCCTCAGTCCTAAACGGATCATCAGTAACAATTGGGTTTTGTTTCTAATCCTGCACTCATGCTGTGAGATATTCTCACCTACTTCTTAACAATCGATAACAAGTTGTTTTCAATTCCTATAGGATTTCATTGCATTTCATGTTACATGTATGTGCAAAGTTTTATAATTAGGATGTCTTGATGTTCAGTTTACTGGACAAAAGGACTTTAAATAATAGCAAGGAATATCTTTGAGTAACTTCATTAGGTAAACGTGCTTCATTCAACGCATTTCTTACGATTTTTGTTTCTTTCACTCAGATATAATCCTATATATGTCACTACACAGTAAGGAATTTGAATATTATGAGGAATGTCTCACAGATAACTACAAGCACTTACGGTATGTGCTTCTCTTTGCAAAGACGTATTCCTTACTTAATTGGAATGTCCTAGTCAGATCATTCAATGTTTCCTCTCTGTCACATTACTAATGACAAATTTGAATGCCTTACTTGTAGTCTACGTGAAAACATATAAATCAAAAGAGAAGATAGTCCTTGAGATAAAAGACTCTTCCTTTTACCTAACATGTAGGACTAGTTAAGCAAGCCTAAAAAAAAACTTTAAAAAAAAACAGTTGAAGCATGTATCTAATATCATAGCAGATATTGTTAAATTGAGCATATCATATTGATTTAAAATCTGGCAAAACAATAGTTGTATTTAGAAAATTACTTAGAGAGTAAATATGATATCTCAGAAAGGCAAAACCCTCTTTACAGTTCTTCAACTTTTCTGATCTTTACTATATATTGCTCCTAATTCTTGGTGGAAAGTTTAATATCTAAAAATAGAATATTATAATTGTTAGCCAGTATCTTGCTATGTATCTGCTAAATTAACAAAATCTCACCCCCCCCCCTCCCCCCCCCAAAAAAAATATATATATATATAAATACATGTAATAATATACAATGCAAAGATATAAAATATACAAATGAAATATCATGGCATCCATATTTTTTAACAATACAATAAATTTCAAGCTTACCAATAGAAATCCTATATTACTCCAAGAAGTAACTTCTTGATTACTCCAATACCAAGCTCCTAAGAGATGTCAAAGATGTCCGAAAATTTATCCAATCATAAATGATTCTATTCACCACACTTGTCGCAAATATTAATCATTACAATGAAACCTTAATGGACCATGTTCCAAAAGAGAGTTATTCAGTGCGCTTCAATGGAAGAATTAACTTCTTAATCCTCCAGTTGAGATGACAAAAAATGAGAAATTGAGTTTAAGAGTGAGGCAAAAAGCTTTAAACATTCTGGTTCACTTGAGAAGAAAATTGAGGCCCCACCCTTTGTCATGCATACCATGGGAATTGATTATTGAAAGGGCAAAAAATCAATAATTTTCTGTTTTGTCTTTCAAAAGTAGACATGCCTCTATAACTTTACATAGCATTCCTGCCTGTTATTTTATAGACAATGCTGTTTACTGTTCGGTGAATGACCTTCATTCAAATTCATATAACTTGCTTCCTCACATTCAACAGCCCAACTCATGGTGAATATATTGCTTTTTGTCTTTTAAACAAAAAGACAAACAGTTAGGTCTATCAACAAAATATTGTGTGCTGTCTTTCTTACACCATCTGGCATGAATTTGCATGCCATTCTGGAGGTTGCTAATAACCAGCATACTCTTTCTTTAAAAAAAAAAAAAAAAAACATTACTAGGCATAATCAGCTGAGATGGACAATAATACAAGTTTTTATGACCTAACTAAAGAAAACAAGCATGGACTCATGGACCAATTTTATCTACTCTTTAATAACATTTCATGTCATGTTTATCAAATCAAATCATTTATCAAATTAAAACATGTAGATCTTCTGGTCTATTCCTCATTGTATGCTTAATATAATTACCACTCAATATCAAGAAAGAAATCACACAAAATGTGCCTTGATATTTATATTTCGGTTAACAAAATGATGAACGAACAAAAAAACAAAAAAATTACAATTGGCTGCATTTCCTGTTTGCAAATTCTTTTCCCTGCACTCTAATAATACAAAATTATTATAATTGAAAAGTTTAGTACTTTTAAGAGTAATAATAAGTGAAAAAATACTGTGTTACAAAGCAGACTGGCCCAAATGAACATGTACAATAACACACCCAACTTCCAATAAATGTACCCCTAACTTATTTTCCCATCATATTGATCTGGGCATACACTGCTAAGGCCCGCCAAAGTACTTATAAATGTGTCGCCAATAGAAAAGGATCAATACCTGGCTTCACTCTTACACTCCATTGAAACATAATGATATAATGATGCAGAACTGCTGGAAGGCAACATAAACCATTGGGGAAACAAGTGATGGGAAATTAAACCCATGTCTTCTGGTCGGTAAAAGCAGAAGAGCAAATACGAGATAACATTTGAATGATACAAAAAAATCAATGTATGATTATGTTCGCCTTCACACCTCTGAGAAAAAGGCTGCTGTGTTGGCTGTCATTTGGGATTAAGATGACAACTCTACATGTACTGTTCATGGTAATTACAGGGCTGGTTTATTTCCTTTACAAGGACAGTTTAAGTTTAATTGAAGAATTGGATTAAAGACTATGTTGTAGGCAACAAGATAATAAAAAGAAAAACAAAATCAAATGCATCATTTCTGAAAAAAACATGTACATTTTCAGTTAAAAAAACATCCTGCTTCATGCCAACATTAGACGGAAACAGAGAGTTAAACAAAGAGTAAACTAGAGGGACAACAAGAAGTTGTCAGAGGGAGAGACAAAGAGAGAGAGAGAGATAGAGAGAGATAGAGAGAGAGAGAGACCGACAGACAGACAGAGTGTGTACAGGTGTGAGTTGTGTGTGCTTAGAGATGGAGAATGAGAGTGAGAGAGTGATGGAGAGAGACAAAATTAGAGGGAGGGCGACACAGACAGAGACAGTGATAGAATTACTGACAGAAGGACAGACAATATTAAACTACAATATATCTTACCTTGATAGTTTTATCCTGAGATATACTGTAGATTCTGTTTTCAGTTGGTGCTATGAAGAGAGAGAAGATGGGTGCATTGTGCCCTCTTAGCATTCCAGTGGGCTTGCTGAAATGAAAAAATAGTTGAAGAGAATCGTAAACTTGCAAATTAATCTTTGTTTCTTGGACACATGTGGACAACAGGTACAGCTCACGGCAGCAATGAATAATTGAAACGTGCAAAATAGTAAATAAAAAACTTCCCAAGCCCCTCCAGATGTTCCAGTACTTGTACAAATAGTAAGCGTGAAACATTGAAAGTGAAATATGCAGTACAAGTATCTAAATGAGATGTGGAAGTACACTGTATAAGAGCATACAGTGTACATGTAATTAAAAATAAATGAATCTGCATATTTGTATGAACTTGTACACAAAAATACACCGTCACAAATTGACGATACAGTACAAAATAACAAAAACTACAGTTGCCTGGTTGCCTGGTATAATCCTGGCAATCCGGTCTACTAGAGCCAAACAAATATACAATGAAAACTCAACATTATAGAACAGAATGTAGTTCTGGAATCTGGATCCTCCTTGATTCCAGCATATGATAGCCAAAATAAAGATTTTTGTACTAACAGTAACAGCGAATAAACATAAATGTAAATGGCTAAGAAAAGTCACCTGAATAAGAATGAAATCCAAATCATCTACACCTAATAGCTTCGTACCAATGCACATGTCTCTAGGCAGCTTCATGTACAAAGTACAAACCCAACGAGCAAAGTCTGTTGAAAAGTGATTATTTGGCTTTCTGAGAGTGCAAAAGATTTCTCACGCATTCTACCCAAACAAAATCAGCCTGATTACCTAGCTAATCTGTTTCCAGTATTAAATAGATTTAATCGTTTCAACTTCTTAACTAGATTAATCCTTTTTTTCTGCCGACCCTTCCCCCTTCTTTTTTTTTTTTCTCTCTCTCTCTCTCTCTCTCTTTTTATATCTGTCGATGAAAAAATTGTAAAAATTAAAATGGCAGAAACACCATTTTAATATTACAAGACTACCCCTCTCAGCTGAGTCTCAACATTGTGTTTTTTGTATCGTAGACAGAAACTCTTTTGCTGTTTAAAAGGGATTTTGAATTCTTACATTACTAATTGTTATTTTCAAAACCTTACAAAATCAACATATTACTTTAATTTTGTTTCTTTTAATGTGTTCACATTGTGTGAAAATTGTTACATCGATGAAAGTGTTTTTATCTTGTAAACTTAATGTAATTCAGCCTACGTGCTGCCAGGTTCAGTATCTAAATATACCATACCATGAATCAATGGAACATGTATGCATTATTCCTCCTTACTACAGGAATGGGCATGAAGGCCTTCACCCAAGTTCCTCCACTACGGGGTCGGAGGGACCGCATTCGTGATCCGAAAATCTCTGATAAAAGGGGTACTTTTCACGCAACAAAGACCGGCCTTTAATACACAAAAGTCTGGCCCATATTGACTTTACACACCAGAGATAGGAGGTTGCTTTCAAAGGGAGGGAACATCCATACTATATGCTAAATAACACTAAGTGGGGGNGGGGGGCAGGGCTTTTACAATTAAATTATTGATGCTGAGTAAGAATACAATAGTCTATAAACGACGACTCCCTTTTATCAGTTCTGCAACTGCACAAAGCACACTGAATGATTTAGAGAGGATTAAAGACCATTAACGATAATGCCTGAATTGTCCCCATGGGACTTAAAACATTTCTTCTTCTTCTTCACTGCCCTACAATCACAATGATATGTTAGAGATATCTATGGATCAAATAATAACCCATGTCAGATATGATTAGGTTAAGAAAGAAAATGTTACACAACATTTCACATTTGATTCTTTGGTCAATGCTTATTCCAAACTTCATGAAGAATAGACATTTTCATTCTTTACATTTGTGAAAGATGGAGGATGCTACAATGAGACGGAGAAGAAGAAAGAGTTTAAAGAAATAGCCTGACCCAAATATTGATTACCTATTTAGCGTTACATAATGTCTGCTACATGTAGAATAAGATCAGCTTCTTGTCAGGAATTCTATTTTTAGTTGGTGTCTAGAAATGGAATGTGTTATGTTTGTCAACTGGAGAAATAAATGATGAAGGATTTATAATATTGCCGAGATCGAACTGAAGTTAATTTAAAACTATTGTTTTAATTAATGTAAACCCATTAATGATTCTTGTAAATAGTTTTTGTGATTAAAAAGAAAAGAAAAAATGTCCACATACAGAAACGCAAAATGTACATGCCTTCCAAATCAAGAGTTTAGATTACAACAGATGTTCTAGTTCATTTTGTTAAGTTAATTAATCAATTAATTATTTGTTAAATAATTGCCAAGCTCCTTCTTTTCTACCAGCTTACCAGGTACATGTACATGTACATGTACATTTCAACATTGAGAGCATTTGAAACATATTTTTTTCCAGCTTCTTATATTATGTGCAGGTGGCTAAATTTAAATCAAAATTCTGTCGAGTTCAATTTCTTTCCAGAATCTTGGATACAGCTTTTTTCATGGAGATGGAGAATTCGGGCTGTACATGTACAAAGCAGAGGTTTGTATTTAAATGAAATTCAAGTGTTGCATGAATGCCTACATGTCTTACTGGTTATTACTAGGAAGTTTGACACATCAAAATGAAAATATATGTACTTTAATAGTTCTTACCTCTCTCTTGATATCCACTATGGAACATATTCCATATCAATAAACACATGAACAACACCATGTCAGCTACTCTACCATGGGTGTACACACGCACCCATCTCTCAACTTCATTTAATCATATATCTCAGTTTCATTCGGCTTCCCCTATCCACAATATCAAAATATTGATCTGAGCCTAATACTTTCCACACCTGCAATTGGTGGTCATTGTTTGTCGAACAGAGCTGACCGCCAAACAATAAATACTCTCAGAATGAGAAAAACTTGAGGCGATACAAAGCAAGGGATAGCTGATTTCTTTGTTCGCATCTTCACCCCCTCAAATGAAATTACCTTAACACCCCCTCTTACTCCTTGAAGGTCCTGCATATAGCATTACGGAGGCTATGATGAAAACTCTATTTAAAGTATTCTCCACATCAACAAGATGACTTATAAAAACAAAAAAACTAACACTGAGAGATACATGTACATGTATATCAAATAAAGTAGGTGAACAAGGTACACCCCCCCCCCCCAAATTCGCAAGAGTGTTCATGAAATTTGAACAAACAATGAAAAGGAGTCTATTTCCGTTTGAACAAAAGTGAAATCTTCTTGTCCTACAAAATGCTTTGTTTTTATTTCAACTACTGTACATTTACATTGTATTTGAGAAAATTGTAAAATGGTAAATGTACCTTCATGGGTGCATATTCACCCTGAAAAGATTCAAACAGATTGAAGATATACACAAATGTAGGTACCAAAGAGACACTAGTTCTAAATATTATTTACAATGCTGAATTCATGATTTGTGAACTGTATTCACAACTAATAAGGCACACAGACACTTATTTGGTATTTAATCGAAATTTGAAAATGATGCTTTATAACTTAAGATTTGCCAGAGACAAAGTAGTTAAAACAAATCTTTTTTATGGAAAAGTGATAATTGATATTTCATCTATAATCTTATGCCCAGCACTGAAATATCTTGTAAGGGTTTACACACAGCTCTTATCTTTCATCATAAAACCATGCTATAAATAAAAGGATTACCGGTAGATTTCCCTATAATGATCAAATGCCTCATGAATTTAATCCAGACCAGCGCGAGCATTATCAACAAAATCTGTCATCAAGAAACAACATGCCCATGTCAATAAGAGACTATAAACCATATTAAGCATGAGCCAGATTTGCATCGAAAAAATCTACCTCACCACATTAACCAACAAGGTTAAATCAAGATTCTCATTAAAATATAGCCTTCATTTTGATTACCCTAACGACAGACCGCAACCGTAACCAAGCCTAACAAGCCAACAATCAATAACAGATCCGGTCTAGTAATTTTGATTCCTGCATGTACCAAGTACATTTTTGACAGATGACTCTCAATTCACATAAATAATTAATTAATTAATTCAATAAAAATAGAATGTCTAACAGGTTAAAGAGAAACCTCATCACAAGAAAAAGCTCAGGTTATTCTTGTAAATCAATGACCAGTTATGTGTTAACAAAAAAAGACAAGAGAGCATGTCTGTAAAGAAACTAGATTAACAAAAATATCTCTTTAAAATTTTTTGACAGAGTATTGTAGATTAAAAGGTAAGATTAAAATTCCCCTTTCAGCATACTCACAATCAGGGCTCAAATTTGTTTTTTGTCCACGGGGGCTCTTCCAAAAAAAAGAGCCCCCGTGAGCCTTCTCACAGGGGCTCTTTTAGTACTCTTTTTTTAATTCAAATTTCCATTGAATTGGTACCCATGATACTCCCAAATTCTTTGCTATTTCATCATTATTAATATTCGGCATTATTTCCCCATTACAACTTAACAAGTTATAAAATGCAGCTAATGCTCAGATCTCCTCTCTCTGTACAAATGTTCTGCTCCAAGCCTGTATACATTTGCCTCCTTGCCAACATGTTTACTTTATACTAATTTTAGATTTTGGTTGATTTAAGTTCATTATTTGCTGGTCTTTTGGAATCACCAGATTTCCGAGGATTCATGATTTTTACAACGAAAAACTTGTCCATATTTCGGTCCTTGCGCGACCGCTAGCTCTAGCTCCAGCAGATATGGGGCGGCAGCGTGCACACCAGGGCCGGTACTCAATTCAATACTTAGCATATTAGTAAGACACTTTCTTAGTAAATGGCTTAGCTAAGAAATTTACTTATCTCGTATTCAAAAGTTAAATACTAACTGATAAACATTGCGACATCACACGGTCAGTCAAAAGTTTTGCGCGCTGATATTGTACTGCGTAAGTAAGAAAACCATAATATGCCTGCCAATCAAGGCCTCCAAATAATAGACTTGTCTGCTGGTAGGGAGCTGTCTAAAATTCAGGGTACAAAAAGTTTGAATTAAATACCCGAATTGGCTAAATATTTTATCTAAGCCAAATATGAAGTAAAAAGCTTAAATTTTGTACCTACATGTATAAGTATTGAATTGAATACGCGCCCCGTATACTAACGGTGCAGCTATAGTATAGCAACTGCTGACGGCCGCAGTGCACTGCGAGCTTCCGTTGTTTGCATCCGTAATACCCATAGAGATGTAGAGATATATAGCGCAATCTTACGGCGAAAAAGTGTTTATTTCTTTACAATATGGCAGCCTCTATAGACACAAAAAATTTGAGCGAAAAAATCATTCACACTATTAAACTATAACTTCCATACTTCCATTTCATTGGTTAAGGGTTTGAAAGTTGAAACTCAATATTATGTTAAAGTTATATATAACAGAAAAGATAATCTTTACTTTATAATTCCACGGGGGCGATTTTTAATTTTGCAATCGCCCCCGTGAGCACTCTGACGGAGGTGATTGTGTAGCTCACGGGGGCGAATCGCCCATCGAGCCCGTGTATTTTGAGCGCTGCTCACAATTATCCTTAGGGGTAAGGTTTCCTTTCAGAGAAATGTACTACACTTGAAATACATGCAGATAATATTAAGAGACTACTTTTTGACAAACAAGCAACAGTAATCATCAGAGAAAAGTCAACTAGCTATACACCCATGCACACAATCTTATATTAGTTTAGCTGCGCTAAGATAGAAAAGCCATCTAAAGGTAAAGACCAGTATTGGAAACGCCCCAACTTCAAAAAATGAAATGGAAGTTTTTATTACCAATCATGAGAAAGAATAAGTTTTGACCAATACATGATGATACAAATTTTGAAGAGAAACTGCCTACTAATTGATATATTTGGTAAATTAGTTTATCTATTGGTGTGTGAGACATTAACGCATGTGTCGCGCACGTGCGCGTAGTCCCATATACATCTTTTTGTGTACAGTGCTTGTAACTTTAAGAAGACTGGGCCAAATTTCTTATTATTTTGATGATTCCAGAACCTTGCAGTACACACCAATACTTACATGCTAGATGATCAAGCTTTTCTGATCGATTCCACAATATTCTTTTACAATGCAATTGCATGACCATAACTGGTCTTTATCTTTAAAAAAAAAATGTTGATGCTGCTCAGTAAACAATCTTATGTTATCAACAAAACTTTCTACAATAAAAAGACAGCTCCACTCACCTTGGTACATATGGATTCCACAGCCTGAGGATGCGATCCATGCCACCAGTTGCTATCAGGTTCTTCTCCTTGCAGAAGTCAAAGGTTTTCACGCCCTTGTGGATCTTAAAGACGGTCTCGTCGTTGTCCAGTCGTTTCTTGGCGTGACTGTAATGCATCTGGTTGAGCTTGGCCCGTCTGTCGGCCGTTGTTGGGCGGGGCAAGTGTTCCTTGCTGTCTTTTAGTTTAGACCCGACGTGGGTACTTCCAACGGTGCAACCTATCAGGGTGAAATGGAAGTTTTGGTTAGTACAAGGTGCAGAAGGCCATCATTTCACTGACACCTGACTTGGTGGAAATACCATTAATGGGTGAACAAGTCTAACACCCAGCAAACCCGTAGTCCCATCAAGAAATACCCACCAGTCTCTCAGGGAGTCTTTGGGTGAGGGAACGTAAGATAATGACTTTACTATATGGAGGGATGGGTAGGAAATGCAGGGCATTACATAAAGCCTGTTTGTCATAAAACTGTTATTCATAAGACCTGTAAACACCCAAATGGTGTCCAATTATACCCATGAGAGCAAGCTACTATACGTCTTTGATGATTTAAAGTCAAACATATATTCGAAAACCCCTCAAGGGAAACAGACACTAACATCCTTCATGGGTGGTATCATTTTATAGGGGTCCACAATGACAATTTTCAAGGGAAAATAAAAAATAAATGGGAGTCTCTAAAGGCCGGTTATAATGTTGTTCTATCCAGTTGGTCAATGAAGGAAGATAGACTCTACCGAAAACATGTAACAATTGGTTATCAACATTTAGTTTGACAGAGACTCAAACAAGTTTGTCCTGTACAATCTAAAGCACTTAAGTTTACAACTTTTAGAAGTAATTATAATAATCATTATATGATTCCAATATCATTACAATAAACATGATATAATTGCAAAACAATTAAAAAATAGTTCAGTAAAAATAGTTCAATAAAATGTACAAGGCCTTTCCAAAATTATAAAATCAAAGAATGACTTACAAAATAAAGTGACATACCAATTACCAATGCCGTGCTCTCTCTGTTTGAGCACGAGATGATGGATCGGATGTCCTCATAGTACTTGATATCCCCGACCCAGTCATCGTGGACCTTCCATCGGACAAACTGGGTCAAAGGTGAATGTGCAACCTTCTCTAGGGTCACGCTGGCAATGCCTTCCGTTTTGGGTAGCTTCTTCCATGTTCTGAAATGCAAGAAATTTAGGAGTAGCAGAAAAAAATATTTGGGAAAAGTACTGTCTACAAGCTTGGCTCCACAAAGCATAATCTGACAACTTGAAAGAGTTCAAAACCAAATGTCATTATCATTTCAAATGTAATCCCTTTTAAATCATCATAGACTAGTGAAGAGATCAAACAGCAAGGTTTATTGATAAAGAAACACCTTTTCTCATCACTTATGTCTTTTATTCAACCCCCTCCTCCTTTTGAATATCTCTTCCAGTTTCAGCCTCTCAAGATAGAAGAGTTTTTTGAGTTTCATTTTAGATTATATTTTGGAAAATGGAAGAAAAAAGGCACTTCTAAACCATAGATTGAATACACAATGAAATTATTTTCAAATAAATCATGGCCTTGATATCATTCTAATTGTTTGTGATTTGAATTACATATTTTTTCTACTCAAAAGTGACTCAATATGTACCTTAGTGTCTCCCCTACACCATTGATGATGATGATGTTGATGCATCCTTCACTATCTCCATAAATCAGATAGCATTCATCAAATCCTGTAGCACTGTTTGGATCAAACAAAACATCAATTCACAAATCTTGCATTCAGACAAATGATATAACAAAAGTCAATGATTTCATCCTCATACTTGAGGTATCAAGACTTTGGCTAGTAGTCTTGATTTGTGAATTTTCATGCAGCGATATGATTCATTAAAATTAATTTTTGCAATTCACTCAAGTTTATGGCAAGAAAATAGACAATCTTAACAGACTGCAAAAGTGATATATCATTGCATATGAATCACCTTTAAGCAACAAAAAAAAAAAAGATAAGTTGGTGAAAGTCTATAAACAAGTTGATTGCTTTAAAAGTAAATACGATGTCCATGTAACAATGCACAGTATAGTCACAATAGCACATGAATACAAATCTGCAGCTTTCAGCAGTTACAGGAATAAGAGGAAAGGCAGTACCGGGCTTAAGAATTACACCCCTCTATATAAGAAGATCAGTACATGAAAGTAAACAGCGCTTACCAGTATGTTAGTTTGAGAGGTGTAGTCTCCAGTCCAGTCACTTGACAATATGGCTCAAAAGTGGAGAGTTCATAAAACTGAATTTCACGGTCACTGTAATAAGGAAATAAAAAGGGGGATATATTAGCAGGAATTGAACATTTGGTAGCAACTTCACATACACTTGGAATGAAAGTGTATACTAATTTAGAAGTCTTTCACCTATGATTAATAGGCTTTGCAATTTCAACATTAAGCAGTAACATGTGTTTTTTTGTTTAGCTCTTTTCTCATGAAATAGATATATTCATAAAGAACCTTGTGGAAATGTATAGAGGATATACTGTCTCCCTATTGTCAAATTGAAGTCCCTCTTTTTTGTCTTACACAAAATAAAACGAAATGAGGCAAAAATATTTATATTATATTATTACATAAATATTGTATAAACAAAGAAAATGAAACACTATCTTACCCTGTTCCTACAATGATCTTGTTAAACTGCGTCATCATCACAAAGTCTGTTACCCATTTAGGCTTCTGTCTTGTGGTATTCTGATCAATCTGAATTCAAAAAGCACATGGAAATATATGAAATAACCAAAATCAAATGAGAACTGTTTACATGTATTTCAAAATGAACTACTAGCAAACAAGAAGAGTTCAAAAGAGTTCTGAAACACCATAAACGGATGAAATTATATATTTATCAACATAGTTTTTTAAACCAATTTATGCAACGATCTAAACAATTTTATTATATTAAAAAAAACATAATTAAATATTTTGTCCAATAATTCAGCTAACTACTATACAACCCATAAAGTCCAATAACTTCTGGGCGGTATTGTAGGGTATACACTATACACCATCAAATAAGACATATAAAGCCTTAAAGGGATAGTTGAGTTCTGTTGCAGATAAATATATTTTTTTTGTGAGATAATGAAAACTGAGTGTCAAACTTGAAAGAACATATTTAAATGACAAAAATTATCTTTGTTTGATCAAAAACGGTTCAGAGACAGCTAAAATATAAAAATTTCTAGTACTTGTGTACCACCACAAATATTAGATATTTTGAAAAATTTGAAAAAACTGTTGAAAAAAATGAAATAACGCCTTTTACGTCGTATTTCAGCCAATGCTGATGTTGGGGTTTTTGGCAGCATTTTTGTGTTGCTTATATTACGCACAACCAACCGGCCCATGTATTGTTATTTTTAATTAAATAATTGATTAACGGTAACCGTGTTTGTTTTAAAGTAGAGCTGAATTGGTATGATCGTATTGGCTAAATTTCAAACATTTTGGGGTCTAAAATGACCTTCGTAGCAATTTTAGGTTCTGAAAGGGCACTAGAAATGATAAAGATAAGAATAAGAGCAATAACCAAGCACTTTGAAGGCATTTGCGATCTGAAAACAGAACTCACCTATCCCTTTAATGAATGAAAAAAAAAAGAGGCTGAAGTTGTGCTATTGCACAGGAACAGGGATCAATGAAGTAAACCTATCCATCTAGGTTATCTGACTGAATCACAATCATAATTTAAAGTGCAAAAATGATGCATTGATAGCTCATAACCCGGTTATATTCTACAGTTCTATTCTAAACTAACATTCGCATCAACAGCTTATCTTTTTAAATATTATATACAAATAATAAATAGTGATAAACCTCATAACTTCCTAGAGAGATTATCAGGGTAATGATTAGAAAGAAATAAAATCAACCAGTGGCACTTGATTATCAAATAAGAGGTTTTAGAAATCACTCAAGGCAGTCTACATTCATGCTTAAAATACATATTCAAAGCCTGTTTATGAGTGGTTTTTTAGTAAGAGCTTTGAAGAGAAATGGAAGAGGGTACTTGGATGATGAATATAAATGATTCAAATACTTACCATGACAGCTTTCCATCTCTTCAACTCCATATTGCCACTCCAAAAAGCTATTGTGCCATCCTATGGAATGAACAAAAATAGAATGAATGCCAATATAATATAGAAGTGCTCAACTTGTGTAATGGTAATGTGGATGACTAATGCTTGATATTATTACTACTTATATTGTCATTAATTATACAACTACCACTTCTACTGCTACTACTACCACTACTACTCACTGTAACTGCCTAGTACTGCTACAAGTATGAAATAATAGTGACTAAATGCTACCAAATGTTGACTTTTTTCTCTTCTCTCCCTTCCTGTTTTCCTTTCCTCCCTTTCCTTCTCCTCCTCCCCCTTCCTCCTCCTTCTTCTCCTAGTATAATATTTTACCTGACTTGTAGTGACACACGTGCCATCACTCATGTTGGTGACTCGGAGTACGGGATCTCTGTGGGGCGAGGTAAGGATGGTGGCAGGGGTGTGGAGGTCCACCTCCTTCTTACGTAGATAGGCGTCCTCCTTCTCTTCATACTCGAGCTGCATGTAGGTACAAAACTCATCCTGGAGGAACACAAAAATGGATTTGTTTGCATTAATACAAAAAATATCAATTCATTTAGCTGTATGTCTATGAAATACAATGCTTTATGACTTATCCTGTTCCAATATGGCAAAGGGAAATAATTATAAACATGGATTTCTTCAGTCACACATCTATGAAACTGACCCTGAATTTGCATGAAATATATTAAGGGGAAGAAAATTGTGAAAAATATGAATGATGCACATGGTGGAGCTTAAAAGTTGAGTTTGTCTTCACCTGGCAAGACTGGTTAATGATAATGATTCACTTAATCAACAGAAATCTTATTTGATTTGAATGATTGATACAAATTATATAGACAGATACAAAACATATACCGTAGACAGAAACAAAAGAAATATTAGTAGATATACAGGGAAACTGCTTAATGATGAAAGGATATATATCAAAATTTAATGGCAACATCAAACACATTCATTCTAAAATTACATTTTCAGTTGACTTTAATCTTTAATAAAGTTTATAACAAATGATACAGGGAGTCAATATAATTGTTTGCACAAGCATTTATGTTGTTGTTTTTGTGGGGGGGGGTCGTTTTGACATAGATAGACATTAAATTAAATAAAAAGGATTAAGCAAAGATTAACTTACAACCAGATGTTAGCAATAGTATTCACGCAGTTCCAATCTCGGCTCAAATCAAGCAAGGAAATGACACTAATGAACGATGACTTACACTTCAACTACCCACCATTGATTATTAAACAACCAATCAATACACTTGCCTTAGCTACCCATTGTGAGGGCAAGACGATGTCGATTCTGTTTTGCTCAGTAGAGCTTGAATGTCTCATAAACGAATAATGGCTTCTGCAATGAAGCATACAACCCAGCATCATGCAAGGTCCCTCCTCAATCTACAATCGATTATCTTTTGTCTCACGGATGACATTAACGATTGTGTTGATGATTTGTCTAAATACACAAGGATGTCCCTTTTTTTGATTTTGCGGTACCTGCAGCTATTAAGGTCAGAAACCCACAAGGAGAAGAACTAGGGCTGGTTCTTGGACAACCCTTACTGTTGTATATGTTGTAACTATTATCGCAAAGGGGCGCTGTTCAGTGTTTTGTGAAAACCACATTGAAGTTTTTTTGTCTTCTTACAGGGTGCTTCAACTCGTTCATCTTGATATGTGTTAATAAAGGTACTTTAGCTCTACCTTTAATTTCCGGTGGAGAGCTCGACTTGACTTTCAAAATTTGCCCAAGATCCATCCTTTGCCGGAATTAAAATACAATTCTTTATACTATCATAATCTAACACAAATAACTTGAGTATAAATTTAACAAATTATAGTGATCATTGATGGTGTGTTGGAAAGAACACGTGCACACGGTAACAGAAAAGTAAATATATGTACGTTAATCATATCCAAGTATGAATAATACAGGCACATTACATCTTTTGGGGTTCCGTTTTTTAGCTGATGTAAAAAAAACTTCAATATTCTGTCACCTATTTTATTGTGTATTCATTTCATTTAAGGAATGCAGGTGCATGATATAAGGATACTTCCGGTGCTCTGATAGTGTAAAAATCATACACTATTAGGTTGCCAGATCGGATAAGCAGTTTCAAATGACTTTCATCAATATTTGTTCAGCAGCTTTTGTTTAATGTTGTCTTATTTGTTATATTTCCATTGTTTCAATTACCGGTATACAAAATTATAAATAACTATACCGGTACACATCAGATTAATGATGATTAAAAGAAGAAAAAAAAAACAAATATTTTTTATTACCTACAGGTTCTCCTTGCCATATCATATTATACAAATATTGACTGAGTAAATACTACCCAGTATAGCCCAAGGTGATCTCGAAACTGTACTGGCCCAAAGATGAAGTCCAGGGGCATAGTGCAGTTTCAAGATCATCTAGGAGTTACATGTACAGTGTATTGGTACAAACCATGACCCCAAAATTCAGCAGTCCATATTTGTTCTATATAAGTACTGCATCCAGATAGTGGATTCTTAAAAAGGGATATTTCGAAAAAAAACAACATCCTGTTGTGGCGAAATATACCAATCTAGGAGAAGTGCCTGTATCCACTGCGCACATCCATTGATAACTTAAGGTGCATCATGTACATGTACATGTACTGCGTCTTTGCATTTTACACCGATCAATATGTGTTTTTTACTATACTGCCCAGCAGTCAGAAGTGAATTTCATACCTGCAGCTTTGACCAATCAGAGGCCTAGGATCTTTACAAGTGGTATATAAATATCTTTCAATCTAAAACTACCGACTATGAATTATAGATGAAAACCTTGTTACTTGTAGTAACAATTGTTGTAATGGCGGGTGACTAATTTTAAACACTTACCCAATCAATGGTTCCTTCTGAATTGAAATCTATTTTCATGAAGAGATTTGTGATTTCCTCATCATTCTGGGGGATGAAAGAAAAAGAGGAAAAGGGAAAAAAAAAGAAGGGGAAAAATAAGAACTTTGTAAGTTATCCATCTTGGACAAATCAATTACTTGTCCATGTCTAAAAATAAACAATTTACAATGACTTACAATAGGTCAAAAAGGTACAACAGACCATCTTCCTTGTCAGGATACTATCTGCTACATGTACATGTACATGAACATGTATAGAGCCAGAACGGCATTATCTCATAGCATTTAACACAATGATAATGCCTTTCTAACTCTCAACAGATGATATACACGTATATTAAAATACTTATTTCTTATTCATGAAGGCTTTTCAGGAATTTGTAGAGTCCGATTTAAAATAGACCCGTTTCCTACCCGCCTCTACCAATGTAACAAGATAGCACCAAGGCCCTATCAAATTTTGTTCAACCTTCACAAAAAGACACCTGCTCAAAGTGACTTCCCTTTCCATCAAGGCGTTATCTTCTCGATTTCAAAGTGACATGTCAAAGCCAACATATCAACAGCTGAGAGCCATAAAGGCTTCAATTCATATATAATAATAAGGAGTTTAACACCTTTCTGGCTCTAAGCACATAAGACTAGACAGATGCACTTATGGTGATGCGATCCAAGGTTGTATCCATGACAACGTGATGGATGATGGACAATGGAGCAATATCATGCCTGTTTATCAGTAGCCATCGGGGCATTGTAACTACCATGCTGATGTTCATTAGTTTAATGAAAAACAAAAATGAATTCAATAGATACATGTACATACTGACTAACCCTAGCATCATTTTTTTAGTACCGGTATGATTATTTTTTAATGAATGTCATGCGTTCGACTATTTGAATGGAATAAGAACAAAAATGAACTCAAATAATGACATACATGTGCAGCATTAGATAATGTAATCCTTTCTGCACCAAAGGCAGAAAAATTTATCCAAATTATATCAATCTTAAGTTTGAATACAATATCTTGAAAATCATGCAAAGTAAGGTGGATTTTCTTGGCTTTTCAAAATGGAGTCTTGCTTGACATGATTCAATCAAATGGTATATCATTTGAATCCACAATTTTTTTAAAAAGCAATAATTAAGATGAAATCATGCCTCAAGAAGTTAATTGCAATAAAGGTCTGTAAAATTATATGAGGTCCCTTGTCAATCTCTTGTATAGCATTGAAAACTACACTGTATGATATAAATCAAAGACCTTAAAAAGTTGTGTCAAATTCATCTGATTACTTTTCTAACCAAGTAGCCCTTGTTCCCACAGTCAAGATAAAGATCTTGTCACTAGGCAGACTGGTGATAAAGAGATTTGTATCACTCTCAGGATCAATAAAACGAGACAAAGAAAGTTTGCTCAAAATCTATCACAGGTATCTAAGTAATTTCAAATGTGCTTTGACAGGATGGTTTGATAGATTGGAAAAGTGTTGAATTTACAAAACATCATACATGTATGCTTGTCCCCTGTTACAATGAAAATAGAGGATGTGTACACTAATTTATTAGAAAATAAGAAAATAGGTTTTTCATTTGAAATGCAGATATTCATTTTATACCAGAGCCTCTTTATAGGAATGTAGAGATTGATTTAATTTTCCAGAGCCAAATTGCTCAAGATATTATAAGACAATATCTTAGGCTGTTTGCAACTTACAGAGAGAATAAGAGATTGATAAGTATAGGAGTTCTTTCCAGCATGGATATTCACTTACCTGTATGTGAGGTAAAGTAAATATATCAGGTGAGGTAGAGTAAATACATGTAAAACAGAGAAATTGAGAGATTGAAATACAGTAGTATATATTTTTTTTTAATGAATTTGTATGGGAATGTTCCAGCTTTATATTTTAGTGGGTAGTCTGCATTAATAAGGACAGGATATTCAGTCACTGGATAGCAGAGTGCCATAGTATAATGTCTGCTGGCTAAAACGAAAGAAGACATTTTGAATCCTTACCTTGGTTCTAAGGCTGAGTGAACCTCGTAAGACAGTCTTGAATTCATCCAGTGACAAGGTTCCACTTTGGTCCACATCAGCTTCCTGCATTCAAAGGGAAAACATTGCAACATTTGACAAAATATTTGCAGATGAATGAAAATGTGTTGTTTTTTTAGACAATGTAGACTCAAAGGAGTTTCATACTATAAAAACAAGTGGTAAATCTCACATAAATTTGTTTGTGTATGGAAACAAAAAGGCACAGAAAATATTTATGGAATCTTAAAGAATACAGAGTTTGTTGTTCAATTTTAAAGCATCCCCTTTTTCCTCTTTGCCCCCTTTAACACCCCTCCCCCTTTTCTCTCTCCCCTCTCTATCCCTCTCCCTCTCCCTCTCTCTCTCTCTCCATCTCTCTCCCACTCTATTATCTCTAGGCCTATACATTACCATGACATTGAGGAAAACTGAATCTTACCTCAAAAAATTTCTTCAAGCCATGCAGGTCATCAAGGTTAATCTTTTCTTCAATCTGTGAATACATCGAGAAAAAACAAAAACATAGAAGTTTATATATCAAAGGAGTACATGTACAAATACAAATGTGGTTTTTCACCTCCTGGTTCAAGACAAGTCATACAAGTACATGTACTTGTACATACATGTACATGTACAATGTGTCAAGATTAGGCAAATACAAATACATGTATTTCCAGTTTTCCCAAACACACACTAAAATCTCCCTGTGCAGTGTTTTCTTTGTAAGCCTACAAGTAAGAATAACACATTCTAACTTCTAGACTAACAACTATATGACTCCGGCAGAGTCCAGACTCTGCCTCCATTACAAATCGCTATAGCAACGCATATAAACACATTGATAGTGCGCCTTCTTCCGAGCACAAGCAGGACCCTAATTCTGATATTTAAGACCTACGAGAGATCTCCCCTGGCAACTTTGAGTTCAGATTGATGAATATCTTACCATCTCGCTCCACATGATGTAAATTTCATTAAGATTTGGTTTCCAAGAAAGAATGTACTAAATAAGGGACGATTCCTGAGAGAAATCCATTGCACATAAACCTCGTCACACACACAGGACACACCAAGTCTTCTGTGGAAAAAGCTGTACATGTGCATGACTACATCAAGACACATCGTGAAAACAACGACGACGTATATTACACTTGGGTCACATTCCAAAATCCTGTGACCACAGGTCATCAAAATCCCAACCTCTGGTAATTTGACACCCCTATGAGGACTACTAAGCAAGCAGAAAGTCAGATATATTGGTAATTTAAAAGTTTACCCAGCAATCAAGTGTACAGACCAGGTAAACATACTGGCCCCAAACTGAAGCAATAAAATCGTGTACGAACTTGAACTTGTCAATAAATGTAGATCCTAAAGATATCTCACCATACAGAAATCCTTGCTCTCCTTCATTGCATGACAACAAATGCATGAAAAGAAATCATAAACTTTTGAATGTTGTGAGACCAACGTCACGTTTTACCCAGCTCGTGGTCCTATAGCAACCGACTGGGAGCATGCAGCCAACAATCCCTTCTGCTGGTTCGCTCTCTTTTGATGAGTCTGATGAATGATTCTTCATATTAATAGGTCACAGATTCAAAAGAGTAGAATAGAGCAAATGCTTCAGACATTGCATAGATTCAGTCGAGTAGAACAAACAAACAGTAGGCTAACCATCTGAGGCTATTAAACTCAAGGCAGTTGTGGCTTCCCAATTTGATAGATGTCATTTAGTTCCCCCAAAAGGCAGATCTCAATAATAACAAACATCCAGATTACTGGGAGAGCAAGAGACAAACAATATATAATCCATAATGTAGTGAATGACTCTTTCATTGGTACAATGGTTTAATCAAGAGCTTTTCACATCCTACAAACGAAGATTTTAAAAATAATACAGATGAAGTAGGCTACACTGTATTGAAATAATAGTGCTTGTGAGACAATGCACAACCCCCCCCCCAAAAAAAAGGTGTTGGGGGGGGGGGTGGTTCAACAGAAATGATACTGTATCATGAACTAATACTGTTTGTTGTTGCATATGCTGCACATTGCATGATTGAAGAAGGAACTAGAATAATTTTAGATTATATTTATATTGATCTTTTATAATAGTCAATAATTTGACTGAACATATGATATGAACTTTTATTTACTACTTAAAGTAGTAAATGCTTCTCTTGGTTGCATCTATTTCTATCTCCAACACTTTTTTCTTGTTAAAGTCAAAGCAAATAAAGTAGATGAATATAGTTTACCCTAAACACACTCTATAATTCTAAAAATGAATCAGTTAAATGGATAGTTGAGTTCTGTTTTCAGACTGCAAATGCCTTCAAAGTGCATGGTTATTGCTCTTATTCTTATCTATGACATTTATAGCGCCCTTTTAGAACCTAAAACTGCTTTGAAGGTAATTTTAGACCCCAAAATGTGTGAAATTTAGGCTTAGCCAATATGATCATACACGTACCAATTCAGCTCTACTTTCAAAAAAACATGATGACCGTTGATTAATTATTTAATTAAAAATAATAATACATGAGCCGGCTAATTGTGGGTAATATCAGCAAGACGAAAATGCCAACAAAAAAGCCAATATAGACATTGACTGAAATACGACGTAAAAGGCATTATTTATTTTTTTTCAAAGGTTTTTTCAAATTTTTCAAAATATCTAATATTTGTGGTGGTACACAAGTATTACAAATCGTTAATTTTCAGCCGTCTCTGAACCGATTTTGATCAAACAAAGATTATTTTGTAATTTAAATATCATGTTCTTTCAAATTCGGCACTCAATTTTTTTTATTTATCTCACAAAAAAAAATATTTTGTGTAGCGCCCTCTGCAACAGAACTCAACTATCCCTTTAATGGCATTGATGGTTGAAAGGCTTGCATGTGGTCCAAAAATATTAAGGAGGAAGTCCACCCTGATATCTGGTTGGTTTTTAATACAAGCAGAAATCTGAACAGGTCAATGAAAGTTTGAGCAAATTATGATTGAAAATAAGAGAGTTGCACATTTATAAAGTTGCTATCAATCAAACACATGTACTATATATTGGAAAATCTGTGACATATCTTGTCAGCTCCCCCTCCTAATTACTCAACAGGTACTAACAAACAAAAAAAAAAAACCAAAAAATTCTCAAGAAAAGGTCAACCATAATGTAATTGTACATGCAACCTAATATGATATATTGCAAATATATTCCTATTCAACCCCTATAAGGAAAACAAATCTATTCCGTCATCAATAATGAAGAAAATGAAAGTTTATGACATTTTATCCATCTAAATTGGAGAAGAGCTTGCATGATACTTCACGGTGTTGGTGTTGCCAATTTGTGTTTGATTTGTCGCAAATTCATAACTTTCTTATTTTTGTCAAATTTTGATTAAACTTTAACTGATCCGTTCATCTCATTTTTATGCTTCTTATCCATTATCCAAAACCAATTAATATTAAGATTTAATTTCCTCTTTAATTGATTTATTGATATATTGATATATTGTTTTGAATTTGGATGTATTAAACTCAAACCAGATCTATGACAGTTTGAAATATTCAAACAAACTGACTACCGGTACCATGTAGTAAGGTAATTTTTCAAATACCTCAAACAGGCTACAATTGTACATTGTATATGAACAAAAAGTATTCTTATTCTAAGAAACGCCATATAATTTACAAGTTAGATCTACAATGATTGTTTGGCATTAGAAATTCAGAATGGATTCTGTCATGTAGTCTCCAAACTTGCTACAACTATAATTACAGGTACATTTAGATATTTTGCTTTCAACGAAATTAACAATTAGAAATTATTTAAGTAGAATATCCCCAATTAGACATTTGGATGGACTAAAAAGTTTAATTAGCATTGTCGTGTCAACAACATGCATTTAAAAGTTCATAATCCAAGAATTCATCAGCACCTTTCAACTACAATGTACATGTATATCGTTAATGATGGAGGGGGGGGGGTGTCAAATTCATGTGGGTTTACAGACCCAAAATATGACAAAAGAGACAAAAAATGAATACTGTCCTAATCTCTACTTTGTCTAAATTTCAGACCAATTGATGAACCTTCAATCTACTCAATGTAATCAACTTCACAAAACTAATCCTTCTCAGAGAGAATCAGACTACTAATGACAAGTCAATCAACCATCTCTTCTTCCTCAAAGACCATGTTAAAGACTTCTATTATGGAAAAGTCTGAGAGACAATTTTTTTAAGGATGTGGAAACGTTTCTATTTATTTTCTTGACAGTATTTGATTGTGCTGGGATAAAAAAGAATGGGATATTTCCATGAAAATGTCAACTTTTGGTGAATATACAAAGTGTAATTTCAACCTTTTTCTTATGGCAGTGGAATACACATGATTTGCTTCTAAATACAGAGCAATATTTTGAGTTTCGAATTTGTTATATTTCAACCCCAATGACAATTTTAACCATACAATTTACAAATTAAATTACAATTTTTCTAGTAGAATGTCAATGTGATTGATTACATGTACACATTGAGGAATTTTCAGAAATTTATGTTGACACAATATCAAAGTTAATGGAGGGCAGGCGCGTACGCAGGGGGAGGGTTTGGGGGGTTAAACTAGTGCTGTAGAGTCAAACGTTTAACCGTCCGGTATCCGACTGCCCATGGCGGATTCCGTTTTCAATTGGACGGTTTTGTTTTCCCGTTTTTTTTGTTTTGTTTTTAGTTTCGATTTATGGCGCTATGCCTGGCAATGTCTCCCAGCTCAGTAATCAGTTTGTTGACTCACCACTTGGAAACTACAACAACACTCAAATTTGTCTGTCATCTTGGTTGAAAGTAATTTTTCTATAACAAATGGTGTACCACAAGGTTCTATCCAAGGTACTCCATTGGCAGAAATTTAGAGGATGCTATTCATTATTATACATAACTATTGATGTTTGCATGGCATAGAACACAGTGTTTCTGCTAGGTGATGTGATGAGGCTGGTGTGGGACACTTGGTATCATGAAGCCTTAGAGTCTGGACCCGTTTTGAATTTACAGTTTTGACTGGCGGTTAAACGGAATTGGAGATATCTGTGATGTTAAGGCTTACAGCACTAGGTTAACCCCCCCCCC
>BEXV01000432.1:199662-213043 GCA_003118195.1 Hemicentrotus pulcherrimus
GCAAGTTTGGTGTACTGATTTGCACACCTAACCTGCACACTTCGCGGTATGGTCTGTTTCGGTCTCTAAAGAGAGAGCCGACCCTACCCCAATAAGAGGCTAACGAACGAAAGAGACGGAAAAATTCGGTTTAGGCCTACTTATACTAGGTCTAACTAGTCTAAGCTAGGACTAGGACTAGGAGTAGGGCCCAGAGGAGTGAAAAATACCTTGAGTGAAGTCCCAGGAGGTGCTGAAGTTGCATAATGGCGAACCCTTGCTGCTTGTTCTTTGTCCTTGTCAGTCAGACCATCCACAGCTCCAAGAGTCATCCTCCTAGCTGGTTGTTCAGTTTTGACATCAATGTCCAAGTCCGCCATTCGGTTAATCATCCATTTGGTATTTTTAGCAGGTGCCACGTTCGTCGCACTTCCACGCCCGCCAGCTCCGCGGCCTGCTCCCCTTCCCTGCCCGTACAGCCCAGGAGCTGCTGTGGCGGGACGTCCATTCTCAAATGAACTTGGCGTCGCTCGGGATTCAAGTCTAGCGGATGCCGAGGATGGCCTAAATGGCTTTCCCGGCCTCTTTATAGATGGCATGGTACTAGTATTCATGAAAATAAGTAGTTTGGAAAATGAGTTTTAACTTTTTGTTTCGTCGATGTGCAAAAGTCGACCAGTCTCAACACTCATCTGGAAAGCCAAGATTTTGACTTTTGGCTTCCACTGCACTGCCACTGCACTGTTCATCGCAATAAATCTCTCAAAATAGATTCACTTTGATATTTCTGATCCGTCTCAGCCATGCCCAAAAGGTGCTATGTAGAAACTTTCACTTGTAAACGTCCTACATCGAGATGGATGTTCTAATATGAAATTTTGCCAAATAAGTAGCTTTGGTCCTGCTCCTGGTTCGAAATGCACCGTGTAATTCAACCCGACCTCGATTTGCGTTTATCGATATGTATTATGCACGAACAATCAATCAATCCACCTTTTTTGTACTGTACACATCACACATACACAAGCCGAGTAATTTTCTGTAGTCTGAATTTCAGTCTCTTGTTTCAATATAATGAAAATTTGGGAGCATCCCGTTTCGTTTGCACCATTTTCTAATTAAAATTAATATCAGAATATACAAATTTATATTGTATAATATAATATCGGTAACATATTTCGTGCTTCTCTACACTTTTTATTTAATATCAATCAAAATGTGGCCATTAACGTACTGTGTTTCTTCGGAGTAGACTAGGTTCTACCAACGGATCCCCCCCACCCCCTGATAAAGCTTCGTCTGTAACTATGGTTGCATTCACTAAACGGCAGAGTGCCCCGTTGGACGTCAATGCGCTGAACCGACTCGAGTTTATTTTGGTAGACTCATCGTCTCTGTCTATAATACATGTCTTCAACAAAAGAAAACATGCTTGAACATTTATAGATCGCTGGTTCTTTAGAACTTCCAAGGTGCTAAATCCATTTTTGTTTTCATGTTGCTTGTAAGTGGAGTGTACCGGTTTCTTGTACCAGTATTTGAAGGTTTACATAAAATGGCACTATTTTCTGGAATTGTTATTCCTGTTCCCACAAACAGAAACTTAAGTTACAGCTGTATTTCCAATACTCCTATTCACCAGTTAAGTCCAACTTGTTTCAGTCAGGAGTGAAGCTGCCATAGGGACATGATTAATTTGCTAGACCTTGGAATGATAGATTGGGGGATTTTTCTTGAAATTTTATTCCTCAACAGTTCTCAAGCCTGAAGATACAGAAGCTAGTTTATTGTAATCTAATTGCCTTTAATATTATTCAAAATAAATAAATTGGTTAAATAGTAATATAGCATGCAAATCTACCACTATCTCTAGCTCAATCCTCCTTACTACCTCCCTGTATCACCTTCCTTCTCTCTCTCTCTTTCTTCTCATCTTCTCTCTCTCTCTCTCTCTCTCTCTCTCTCTCTCTCTCTCTCTCTCTCTCTCTCTCTCTCTCTCCCCCTCTCCCAAACTCTCTCATTTATTTCATATACCCTGTATTTCAGATACATATAATCCTATTACAGGTAGCTAGCATATATTTAATTTATCAGATACTGTAGAGAAATGCATTAGAAAATTTCAATTTTGCATTTGAAGAGGGTAGCAAGAAAAAAAAAGTACTCTGTAGTTGGGAAGCATCATAAGCTATAGCACAAGCAAACTGCTTAGGATGGAATGGGCTCCAGCCCTCACAAAGATTTGAGGTATCACTGAAACAGTATACATTTTTACCAAATTGACCAAATGTAAAGTTGATCAAGCCTACACTACAAAATTCATTTGTCTTCCAAAATCTTTTTTTTTTAATGGAAATCAAACTAATAGAAAATCTGAAGAAGTTCCACCCCAATTGAAAATTATGTGTGCAATGTGAAAGAGAAGAAAAAAACAAGAAAAAAAAACATGATGAAAACAAGAAAAAAAAAACATGATGAAAACAAGAAAAAAAAACATGATGAAAACAAAAGAAAATGTAGAAAACTCAAGTTCAATAACAAACTACAGATAATGACATATTTTAATGTCCTAAAATGCATTTAATAACTGTTTTGTGTGTTTGTTTGTGCTCAGTGTCAACAATATATAATTTACTACAACTAATCTTTCAAATCATCAACTTTTAACAAAAAGCTACAGGCCTCAAAATCAAGCATGGAACATGAATATTTGATACTCACTTTATGTACATGTTGACATATATATCTGCTTACTTGGGCGCAATCAACCAAGTTGTTACACACAAAAATACACATTGGTGATGGTGACAATGTCTACAGCACAATTTGATCATTTTCAGTACAAAAAAACTATTATAATGTACATCGTCACATTCAATGCTAAAAGAAAAAGAAAAAAATCAATATATTAAAATTATACATATATATTTATCAATTCACTAATTATGTTGCCTGGGCTTTCAAATGATTCAGTTAGGGAGAATAATCAGAAAAAGGTCACACCGGTAAACATCATTATTTTGTGGTGTAACAAAAAATCACATTTAACCTGTGGAATCACTTAATAAGGAACAACCCAATCAAATGTGAAAATAAAATGAAATTATTATTGCTGGATTTCAATTTTGGTATAATTACCAATTCATACACCTTTTTTGTTTGTTTGCTGGGGAGGGCATTATCAACTTTACTGTCATTCACATTCCATGTAAAATGGTTTCAGAAGCTCATAAAGATGAAAGAACAAAATAATTCAACTTTTGTTTTCAAGAAATATTTGTCTGTTAAGAGGCAGAAGGGCGATAACCCTCTCTGTTATTTGATTCAAGGTAACGCCTTTCTGGCTCTAAGCAGATATTTTTTCTTTTTTGTTGTTGTTGTTGTTTCTGAATCATAAGCAAATCACATACAATGGTAATGGCGGGATCTGACAACACATGACTGTCTTATGCTGCATTATTGTAGAGCGCTTAGAGACTTCTGACAAAGTGTTAGGCGCTATATAAGCAGATATTATTATTATTATTGTTTGGTCTGATGAGAGAGAGAGCATGAAGAATGCATTTTTGATTCTCAAGAGAATTCCTTATTTATCCTGAAAGGCAGTAAGTCACCAGTTTATGCAGTGTTAACAACCTTCTGGCTCCAAACAGACAATATAACTGCTTCTGTATGATCTTAGAGAGAAGGATGAGTTCTGGAAAGAGGTGAAAAATAATTTGTGAGCATTATCATTCCTATAATGCAAGTGTGGAAGAACATCAGATAAGACATGTTCCCTAAAATGCATGGCTCTTCAAATGCCTTCATATTCTAAATAGGTCATGTAACATCCTAAAACCCGGGGGTAGGATTTTAACGCCACTTGTTTGTGTAGTCCCATATACATCTTTCTGTGTACAGTGTTTGTAACTTTGCCGAGATTTGGCCAAATTTCTTATCATTTAAATGATTCCAGAACCTTGAAATACACACGAATACATATATACCGGTACTAGGTGATCAACCTTTTCAGATAGATTCCACACCGTTTCTTTCACAATGCAGTCACATGACCAGAACTCAACTTTATCTTTAAACATATTAAGTATAGTCTGTTGAGAGCCAGAAGGGCAATAACCCTGTAAAAGAGTGAATGCTTTTCTGACTTTCACGAAATGATATGCTTTCATCTTATATCACTTTGAATGAATGAATGAAAATGTACATCATATTTTACCTATTATCAAGCACTCTTTATCTATTTCCGAGTAAAAGTAAAAGTAAATGAAACATTTTCCATTGTTATAATGAGGAGTGTTGTACATATAATCAAATGAAATACGATTTTTAATTTTTATTGATACAAAATAAGACTTCTAGCATCAACTAACTAATTTATCAATCAAATAAACTCTATGAAAACATCTTATAATTCTTTATTCCACCACTCAATGGCTAGCTTTGATTACCCATTAAATTCCTAGCAATATATTCCAGAATTTTCATGGGCAAACTTCATATTTCAGACTTGGTGGAAAATACAAAATGTCAGCCTACATATATCCAACAGCGGCTAATTGCCACTTCAAATTGAAAGTTCTTTATCATAAACTATGTTTAGCAATACTCATTTATCAACTGCTTCATAATACAAGGGAATGTTCACAAGTGTGTGATATCAACAAATGTTTGTTTAGTTCCCTTTATCTATATGTCCATGATGATGCTATATTTTAACTAAGGTAACCAATTTCTTAAACTGAACTCGAAGTGTCCATTTTGCCAGCAAAATAGTTTTGACTTTAGCTAATTACCTCTGCTTTTAATTGCAAAAATAGGTCTGATATTTTGTTAAAGCCTGGGTATGCAAAAAACTATTCTACAATGAATGTACAAATGTTGCCTATAACATTAAGTAGTCAGTCACTCTTCTGCCCAAAGGATAACAATTGTAAATCATGATCATATTGCTCTAGAGTCTAGACACACAACACAAACTCTCCTTTATAATACAATTGCACGGTGTTTGTAATTTAGAGTGCTTTGGTTTCAAGTACAAATTCTTATTACTGTCACATGACCTTCAACATATCCTTTTATAGGAACCAGACAAATAATCAATGCCCTCTTGGGTCTCAACAGAGAGATCAGACCTGCCAAAAACTGTATTTTCTAATCCCAAAAGTTGAATTTTACTGACAAAAGTTGTATTCTTAAAAATAAACTGTTAACACGTGGATCATTGCCTTGTACAGTTCCTACATACAGGAAGAATTTTTTGCATGGATCATTGCTCGAATATGCATGATTTCATCATGACTGGTGTGTTCGATGAACCAATGAATATCCCCAAATTGGTGATGTGAGATGCTTGTAGGATAATTTACAGGACAAAATGGGCATTTTGCCATTGGAAAAGTTTTTTGTTTGTTTTGGAAAATTGTATTTTATTGAGGAAAATCGTATTTGCTTCTAAAAAATCGTACAAAATAAGATTACATCGTACTGGTTGGCAGTTCTGAGAGATGGAGAGAAAGAAGAATGTTATCTTACATCACTCAACAAAGAGTTAATGTCCATATGGCTCCAAGCAGAGGCCAAAGACCATTAACCCACATCAAAGAGTTAATGCCCCTTCTGGTTCTCCAATGAGTATATGTGACACAGTCCTATTCAAATGCATAGTGGCTATTGGCAGCACCAGTGCATTTAAGCAAAATTTGCATGCTTCATAAAAACTAGTATGCTAATATGAGTGAATAATAACATTACAGTAATACACTTATAATCTGCTATTTGAAATAATGGATGTGATATTCCATCACCTAGCACAAAAAGTGGGTTCATATTTTTAATCATGATTTAACTTCTATTAAATTGGCCCGGTTTGTGTTTTAAATGAAATTTAAATGAATTAAATTCTTTATTAGATTTGTTTAACTTTAAACTATGACATACTGCTCTACTATCCACTGTGAGTCCTTCAGCACATACCTAGTTGATTTGCAAATTTTTGCCAAAATAGAAAATATGTTATTGACTTGTATTTGCAAAATAAAGAATTCGTTCACAAGAGGATACTATATCAAATTGAAATAGGAACATTGAAGCCATGTTTCAAGAAGTTCAAATGAACATTTCTTCTCAGTATTTTGAATCGACTTGGGTTACTGATTACATCCGCAGGTTGAAAATATCAGTGACAAAAAGGAGTTATAGAATGTTGAAGATTGGGTGTGGCAGATGGGAGGAGAGGGCGGGGTTGAGGTGGCCATGCACCCTCTAAGTACCCCTGGATCTGCCTCTGTTCAACAAAGTCCAGTGATATACCACAAGCAGCAATTTGAATCTTAATCTCACTTTATAAAAAAGCATGATAATTGATACCGGTATGTATTCTGAATGATAACATCTGCTCAGAGCCAGAAGGGCATTCACACGTCGTTTAAAAGCATCAACAGGGTTAATGCCCTTCTTGCTCCCCAACAGATGACAAATTTCGTGGAAATTTTACTCGTGCAATGTAGTGCCAACTATTCACAAGATATTTATAAACCTTATCTTTAAATAAAACATACACTGCTACAGAGTGAGACAAACTCATGCACACTCAATTGCCGGTTCTCAATATGGCTGTTTAAATAAGGAATTACACACGGATAGCTTTAACTGTAAACTTTAAATGTAACACAGAGCTACCACCCCTCTGGCGCTCAACAGAGTTACTTCCACATTCTCTGTTTTGTTCGTTCTTTTCAGTAAGGTAAGAAATATATCCCTTCTATACGGCAGCTGTATCAACAGTATTTGTATTCAGAAATAACATATACAAACACCGTATCCTTGATCTGTGCTGAATATTTTGCAAATCTTTGGTGAGGTTGTCTATTGACATTTAACATCTTTAAATATTTCTTCAACTTTTAAGCACATCACTTTATAAAACAAAAAGCTTGGTATATACAAGGCATACATGTACTAATATGCAAACATGGCTTTGTTTTTTGTTAGTGCACATACATGTACAAACCATCTACAAATGGACCAACCATTCTCTATACATACATGTACCCTAAAGTTCAACCCCCCCCCCCCTCAATTTAACAAGCTATGGTACAGTATATTAGTACTCTGTTGAGACAGGCATGATTCCATTTTTTTTTTTCAACAGAACAAACAAAAGCTAATTTAATACAGAAATGAAGAAGAAAAAAATATCCACATTTTGGCATGTCAAATTATTATCAAATGTATAGATACCATCATAACTTTGTTAACAGTGAGCACAGCAGTTTAATATCAAATAATTCTACCTAATGGCAAGAAAAAATAACTCACATGGACAGTCTTTTTTACACATCTTTTTTCTTCATGTGTTATATTACATGTAGTTCTGATTCCACACCTCATGGATCAATATCAATAAATTTCAAAAATGATTTTTTTTTTTCCCTTCCTGTTAATGTAAACCCAAATAAAATATTACAAGTCAATGAAGTCATCCATTGCTATTCTGCCAAAATCACCCCCTGTACAATTGCAAAAATAATAATAAATTTCATAACAATCTTAATGCTTTGCACTGATAAACATTAGATATTGGGAATGGTACAATTCTTTATACACAATCATGTAAAAGTACAAATTAAACTTTGAAATATAAATCAATACCTAGGCCTGAGAGCATATCATACAATTGCCATTTGGTTGCAGTCTGTTTGCAAGAATGATAAAATCTTAACTCATAAGAATAATATCTGATAAAACTCAAAATTATGATGTGTCTAGACTTCTTGATGCACAAAATACCTTTTCATATTATAAGATTTGTATACTTCTCTTTGTTGATTCCTTTTGTGTGATTTATTTCTCTACTCATTCATGCCTGTACAGCGCATAGAGAAAGTTTGTTTATTATGCGATCTATAAATATTGTATATTATTATTCATTCAGAATATATCTGACAATATGGTATACTATCTCCCAAACTGAACAAGGATGTATGAATTTAAGGAATGAATTAATCCGCCTTGAATCAATCTTAAATTGTGTTCCTTTCATATCAAGTAGAAGAGTGTGATAGGACAGATTTTTACTCAAATTCAATACCATGTAATTTCTCAAATATACAGTTGCATATTGATATCTGCTGCCCTCTTTAGTTACAAGCAAGTCAGCATCAAACTCAGCCAGAAATAACTACATAGGTAAATCATACAACCAGTTTAAAAATTCACCAGTATTTCTCAACAACAACCCCAAAATCAACAATTAAAACAATAAAAATCAAAATCATAATAATAAATGAATTGATAAATAAAATGAAAGAAGCTTCATGTACATGATTTTTCAGTTTATGCCTCATTTTTTTTCCTGCCAACTTACTGTATCAAAAAATGTCTCATCATATTCTTAACTTTGTTCTATAATCATCCAACCATTTCATGCAGTAGTGTATCCTTTTTAATTTTATTTTTAATTCTTTTGAATAGGTGAACCCATTTTATATGCTAAGTGCATATTAAGAGAATTAATTATTAAGAAGTATGCACTCTATAAATCAAACTTTAAATATATTTCTTATGAACCATGATTGTCATTATCTCACTATGCAATGCTTTAGTCAAGCTGTTTAGTGTTATTATTCTAAATCCATGAATGCTGTAAATGAAATTGATAAGAACTCTTTCAGACAGTGAGACCAGTGTTAACCACTATTAATATTAAACATGTCTTGAATTTATATGATTTTAATGAATTCAAACAGAATGCCACTTCAGAAATTGAAACCCAATTAAATTTTCTCACTTAAACTTTTTCCAAACGCAAGATGGCTCCATCAGCCAATCCAAAATGAAAAACTTTCTCACGGCAATTAACTTTCACATGTCTTGAGATGAAGTTCCAATCAGTGTAGGCAATTTCATGCTAAGAATTGTGATGTCAACCTACAAAACTGTATCGATAGCTAAGATGGAGCTTCGATAATCTTTTTGAAGCTACAAACCAAGTGTATAAATAAAATTACAAATTTATAATTTCTCATTCAGTATCATCACATTAAGAAATTAAACACACTATACATCCTCTTCGATTTTTTAAAAACAGACTGCCAAACCTACACAGGTACTAAAAGGACATTTCTTACATAATTATGAATTCATGGAATTCAATTGTCCAAGCAATCCATAATAACTTTTTGAAATACAACAAGATTTATACCACATGCCAAGCGATATGAGAACAGATGCACAGAATCGGTTAAGTACTATTTCAGAAAATGACAAAACATAACCAAGAGAAGAAAAAAAAAGTACACAGCTGTTCCTCTGTTACTTGACATTACCTATATTACACCCTGTTTTAGTGTGGTTTTAAATGTCACACTTTCTTTTATTATACATAAATGTTTAAATAAGACTTTGTTTATGTTGACTAAACAGATGTTGCATGGCCGGGATCCTGCGTCTCTTCTGCAAGGTTCTGCGAGGTGGATTCTTCTGCGCCGTTCAGCGAGGGGTCTTCTACAAGGATCCGCGAGGTGGAGTCCGGATCGTGAAGCTCTACGGTTGTGGTCACTGGAGGTAGAATTCCTACAGAGAAGAAAGAATTGAAAAGGATAGAAATGTAATTGTACAACCAATGTTCAGTTCAATAAATGTGAATGGAAAGAAATAGTGATATATAAAATAACCCCAAAATTCCACCGATTATTTAAAAAGGTCAGTACAATGAATATGAATAGAAAGAAACGATGATATAAAAATACCCCAAACTCCCACCACTTGTTTAAAAAAGGTCAGTACAATAAATATGAATAGAATGAAACCCTGAAATATAAAATCATCCCCAACCTTCCACCAATTACTTGAAAAGGTCTCTACACCTCAACCTATCTAAAAATGACAAATCATTTCCTTCCTACATAACCCTTCCAGTCCCTCTAGCCTTGTAAACAGTTTTCATAACTGAACTCCAAGAGTTGAATTCAGACATTTTACTTTTGGCTCCAGGAACATGTGACACAATGTATGCATCTATTCCCTTTTCACAGGGAAAAATTTAAAAAACGGCTCTCTTTAGTACCATGTCATAGTAGAAAATTAACATTCTTGGGCAGAACGCACTATCCATAGTACAGAACTGGATACCTATCCTGGGTCTACCACTAGACTTCTCTGCCACCCTGTCATGTGTTAAAGATGAAGTTGAGTTCTGGTCATGCGATTGCATTGTGAAGGAAACGGTGTGGAATCGACCAGAAAAGGTTGATCATCTAGCATATAAGAATTTGTGTGTAATGCAAGGTTCTAGAATCATCAAAATGGCCAAGTCTTGGTAAAGTTACAAATACTTTACACAGAAAGATGTATATGGGACTACACAAACACATGGCGAAAAAAATGAACATGACATATTTAAAATATGAAGGCATTTGAAGAGCCATGCTTTCCAGGGAACATGTCTTATCTGATGTTTTTCCACACTTGCATAATAAGAATGATAAAGTTCACAAATTATATTTCACCTATCCCCAGAACTCAACCTTCTCTTTGATGTAACCAACTGGCCCATTTCCTTGTCAAGAGGAGGGAGAGAGAGAGGTGCAGGAAGGTCACTGCTTCCTATTGCAAAAACATGGGCTCTGTTTCTGTGTTTATACACCTTGGCTTTGCAGTGAATGGAAACGTTGTCGTTGCAAAACATAACATTCTGCTTCATGCAACACATCTAAATTGCGTGTTCTACTTGGTTAGGAATAGATTTTACTTTCACTGCCTTCTCATGGTACTATTTGAGTTCTAAAAAAAACACTTAATGTCATCTTTCCTTTTGGGCTGTCATTATTTGTACAATGTTTGCAGGAGACCACACCACAGACATATCCCATGTCCACCTGGCATTAAACCCTTGACTACCGGGTATCCTCATCCATCCTCCTTCCTCACGTGTTTCTGATGAAATCGCCAATGTTAACCTCTTGGATATGGTTAAACCTTGGTTTAAAACATTTCCACAAGGACCAAAGTCTAAGACAGCATGGGCATCATCAACAGGGCGACTCCCTGGCACCCTTTAAATCAAACAATTCATCCAGGAGTCATGGCGAGCAGGTTCCTTGGACACATGGGCACCCAAAATCTAAGTCTTGACCCCATCGTTTTTTTAATAAACATAGGGCTCATGATCACAGACTCTAACAACTTAAATCTGGACCTCCTTCCAAAAGAGTGGGGGGAAAAATTGGCTTGAGGAGTATCAGTGTTCCTCTGGGTGTTGCCTACTGCTTTCTAACACAACTGTGCACAAAGGTTTACCTAATAAGCAACATTATTCGTCCATATGATACCCCTTGTTATTCTCTTGGGAAGAGCCGTATCTATCCTGCTTATGGGTTCTCTGGATAAATCGGACCATTTTGTCATTCATCACAATGTAAAACTTTCAAGAGACTTTCACAGAGGTATTAAACCTACATGTAAGAGTGTTCCTAAAGGAGATACCAGTTGCTAATCCATAATAACCTTTCAAACTCACAAGGGATAATCTTAGGAGGACCACTGTTCCTCTGCTATCTACCCCCTTCTGAATCTCTGGAATCCTTTCAACCCCAACACTAGAGGGTTGCATGTTACTGAGAATAATAGTGATAATAATGGGTCCATTTTAAAGCACAGCTACTATAAGAATATACTATTCTGCGCTTAATATCATTATCCTGGCTGTAGCTGAGCTGCCATAATAAATCGCTAAAGCATTCAAGGAATTTCTTCAAACCTGGTACCCCATTTACTTTACCTGGATGGAGAGTGGCAATAAAGATTAATGTAGATTAAAAATTCTAGTCCACAAGGATGAAAGCTCCTGATTTCCCTTAAAGACAGCTTTTCGTTGTCACTGCATCACTGGCCTTCTTGAAGAAATGATCCACCACGATTAAAAATGGCTAAAATGTAAGGTATTCAAAATTTACCTTCGAAGCAGATATTGACAGTTACAATAAAACACAAACCTTCTGAACTAGATGATCCGTTCCGGCTCTCCACCGATTCGTTGCCGTCAGAATGGCGGTCATGCTCGACAGCTACCATCCGCACATAGCGCCCTCCTGTGGTCGTACAATTGCTGAGAAGTGTCCGCACTGGTTCCACGTGCTGCCCGCTCCCGGCTTCATTGCTATCGTCCAAACCTGAGCCAAACGCGATCTGCCCTACTTCCAAGATGTAATGAGCCTCTTCAGTGGGTGCTGCTGGCATCTAAGATACAAGAAATAGTAAAGGGAAATGACTTTTTAAATAATTCATCAAAACTATGACTTAATGACAATTGTTCAATGATTCAACAAAATTATGACTTGATAACAATTATTAAATGATTCCACAAATTATTAGCCTGCGATGGAGAATACAGAAAGACCCTATAGTTAAACCTGACCCTGGTTCAAAAGTCACATCCAACAAAAGGAAATCTCTGATTTTTTCATCAGATCCCAAAGACCTAAACCCAGCGTCAATGGAAATTTTAGTAGAATACGGGCCTATGAGACTTCAAACTCATTTCATGGCACAGTGACAAAAATATTATTTGAACCAAAATATTGCAATAATGGGTATTTTACATCAATCAATACATAAACCAAAGCTGATAAATCACAAAAAAGTGGTTAAGATTTGAGTATACCCATAGTATTACATGTAGTTCAAGTTAACTCCATTCCATTTTTTTCAAGTTTTAAAAATGATATCCTGGTAGCCTTTGATCTGGTTCAGATTAAAGTATACCTGTAGTATTAGCACAAATTTACTCCATTCCGTTTTTTGGAGAGTAAAAATATGATATCCTGGCAGCCTTAGATATTGATAACGCAGACCACAAATATATATACACTGTATATTATGTAAAAAAATTACTGGGGGTACCTCAAAATGAATACTGTTTCATATTTAAAATGTTACTTTTCACATGGGTACCTTTTTGTTCCCTTTGCAAGTAATGACACACACCTACATTATGCAATCATATGACATATGATCCGTTTAAATATCCTCCAAAAGCAAGATATTTGTCAATGAAAAGTATATGAAATCTGCTTCTAACAAGATGGTTTAATCTGAAAACTGCTTTTAAAACAATGCGCCTATTTCCCTTTAAACAACACACTGCAGCTGTCATGTTTTTTAAAACAATAAAATTGGCCCATCCTTTTCCTTTTGTACTTTCCTCTTCACTGATACCCTAGAGCCACGTTATTTAACAGACTAAGTACAAGTTCAAGGTAAGAAGCAGTAGTCTTAAACTTCCAGAATCTTTTCTGTATTTGTTTTTCTTCCAACAAAAGTTGTGAGCAACTCTCTAACACTGCACCTCACAAACCAACAAATTTTCAAAAATTTGACCCCGCTCCCCCCCCCCCCCCCC
>BEXV01000433.1:12844-24183 GCA_003118195.1 Hemicentrotus pulcherrimus
GGGGGGAGGGGGAGGTGTTAAGTTAAAATAAATAAGAAATGTGCAGACGATTTGAATATGGCTTTGCCTATCAATAAAATTAAATAAAAACTGACAGAGAAATTCAGGATTACTTTTACATCAATGTGTCAACACTCAACACCGAAAGGCATTCCTGACAATAATATTTATTTTTGAAAAATAAACTGAATATATGCTTTTTTAAATTATATATTCTAAAATTCTCTGAAGATTGCTGGAATTATCTATCTTTTAATAATGAATTATATGCTTTATTGAAGTCAAGGAAAATAAACATTGTTTGTTTTCTTTAGGAATAGCAAAGTTTTTTCATTCATCTTCACAGTGTTGAGGTTCTACAAACATATAGGTATACAAAAGAGGACCTAAGGTTTTATGCCATTAACACTTCATGCAAGAAATATTTGTCAATACATATGGTGTGTATTTATGTCTGCACAGGTTGGTGTAATGACGTATCAAGATAGAGATCCACTGGTATACGGAGACAGCAACAAGCTCAGCCCTGAAACTCAACTTCTCATCGAGAATGAAATCAGAACGTTACTCAAGGTAGAATAATGAAGAGAATTTTCAACTGTTATCTCATTGGTTTAAACTAAGAATAGGAAAACGAACTGATGGAAGTGATTCAATTTGTATTGAAATGTGTTTTCATCCTCATTTTTTTAGCATATATAAAAAACTTCTTTTATTACATGAACTATATCAAGAAATGGCATTAGGAAACAAGAACTAATTATTCTTGAGTAGATCGCACTAGGGATTTTAACTCAGCCATCATTTTGAATTGTATTGTACTTTGTTTATTAAATCCAAGGAGTATTTAACTATGAAATAAATTTGATGTTTACACCTTGATGTACATGTATCATTCATATGATGTTTATATTTGTCTTTTTGGAATAGAATTACACTATGCAGCTATAAATGGAAAATCCACAAAATTAGTTTTAAAACATTTTCTTTTGATGTATAGTATTCTCATCAATAGTTTTATCTGCTGAATAATTGATGAGACAGTCCAGTGAATGGGAACAAGGGAAAATTGCACTTCCTTGTGAAAAATCATGTTTAAAGTTGGCGCTTGTTTCAGAGACACTATCATATCATAGCTTCAGTCAAATTCTGGCAATTAGCTTATTCTCCTTTCTTTGATTAGGAAATCTGTTTTAGCAATTTTACGAGTGCTTAGCAAGTATCAATTAGCTATTTTTTTCATAACCAATGATTGAAAAATTATGCTCAACTTTTTAATATCTAATGATTGGAAAATTATGCTTAATTTTTTTTTCTATCTGAATGCAGGACTCGTACGAAAGAGCCAGGACGATCTTGAAAACCCGTAGCAAGGAACATAACCTCTTGGCTGAGGCCCTCCTGCAGTACGAGACCCTTAACGCTGTTGAGATTTCCAGGGTGGTCAACGGTCAGATGTTAGAGAACAGATGAGATGACCTCGACCATCATCGAGATCTAGAAAGTAATCACTATCCAAATCAGGGAGAAGAACAAGGTAGATATATTTATGTCAGATGATAATGTATACATGCAAAGAACATTCATGGCCTGTCATCTTACAGTTTCTTCGCAATTTTAAAACAATAAATATCGTACACATATGTATTTAGGACCTGAATTATGGTGCGATGCTCACACTTACAGACACTGTACATGTACATACTGCTGAGATCAAAAGTCTTTACCACGTACCTTAACAAGAGTTGACGCTTGTTGTCATTCAGCAGACTTTATTGGCACTGTATATTTCTAAAGCTGTATGACATTGTAATGGCTCAAGGTTGATCGCTGTAAGAACATAGTAATCATGGGCTTTTAATCTTTGATTCAGATTAATCTGACAATACAGACCAAATAGTTCATAATTTGTAGGTATCCAAGGTAGTTCATTGATGCTTCAAATTGTGTACCTCAGTTTTTGAATCGTGTAGAGAATGATAATGATAATAGTCGAATTTGTATAGCGCTTAATACAATTTATATAAGTGTTTTACAGGTAATTATTATTGCTCTGGTTATTGGATTAAATTCCTTATCTGCACATGATAGTGCACAAGCTCTTCTCCCCAGAGAGTATTCCAGCCAGGTACCATTTTACAAGCACACACATGGCAATCCAACTTTAGTAACAAATACAAGCCACATATTGTATTGTAAGGAGGAATCTGGAGAATTTTTTTTATAACGGATCTCTAGACCCTTTTCACTAAGATACACCTGTACTAAACAACTACATGTACATCTCCTTTCCCTTTTTATTGAGGATTGTTACAAATATTTCCAACTTATTATTATCTCTAATCATCTGTGGAGGGTCAAGAGAGATATATCTTTTAAACCCTAAAGCCATTGTGCTATTATTTTAATATATGTATAAAATATGTAGGAACAATGAAAGAATCACAGTGGGAAAAAAAAGGTCTTTTTAGCTGATATGGACTTTTATTGAGGGTATTGATTATGCCCCTGTATTTTGATTATATGAGTATTGTAAATATACAAGACTACATATTATGTGAAATTGTCGTACATGTATCTTCAATTCGGCTTCATTTGTGCTTTGCTAGTGGAAAAACCTGTGCACATTTTTAGATCAGGAACTTATCCAATTGATATTGACACCAGAAATTCAAATCCCATTTCTTTATTGGTATTACCTTGTATAGTTTGAATGACATCCAACCTCTAAATCAAATTTGATGATCAACTTTGACAACACTCTCTGTAAAATAAATCAGTCTGTCAGATTCTCTCCCCCTTCTCATCTTATGATCTGTACATTTTATTTAGACTGCTGGTTGTACCAAAATAAATCAGCTTTATTTGAGTCTGCACGGTAAGATTTATCACATTGTCTGCTCAATGCCAGAAGGGTGTTAACTTGTAACTTATCATGCAGAGTCAGGGATCTGTTGAGTCTCATGGGACATTATCATCATGGTTTGGCAAGCATCACAAGGTGTTGAGTTAAAATGAAGCCGCTGCCTTCTTCTTCTTCTTCTTCTTTGTCAGTAATATTGCAATTTGGGCATAAATTTCTTGATTGCTGTTATTTTAGTCTTTATGAGAACAATTCTAGTACATTACATTGTAAATGGACATCCAAATACTCAGATAAAACTGATTTCCACATCTGTTGATTCAATGTGTAACGATCCACATTGGATACTAATTTTAACATTGTCTAGATTTTGTGATAAGAGTCTATTATATTCTCTACAGCCTTATTTAAGTCTCATGTCATATCATTGTACCGCTTGGGAGCGTATGCATGAGGAGGAAACATTATCAATTCACCATTGCTTTGAAATTATTTGATATAAACTTTTTATCTACTGTGAACTGAATTGTTTAATCTATAGGCTTTTCCAAAAAGAAATAATCATGTTAACGAACAGCACATATCCTACAAACCATGACAAATCTATTGATTCTATGTATTTGCCATAAACAAAATTTGGATTAAAATAATTCACAGTCCAGTATGTATCACTCATTTCATGTACAACTTGTCTGTTTGTAGCTAGAAGGACGTTAACTCATACTATAATACAAAAAAGAACTTCTTTCTGGCTCCAAACAAGGCAAGTTATGTGTATATAATCCATGTTTTCAAAGTTGAAGTCATAAACAGCCCTTGAACATTTAATCCAATATTTTTAGTTGGCAATATACGTATATGAGTGCTCTTCACATAAACTGATTTCTAACACTTTTATTTTTCTCTTCCAGTGGGTGAGAAAATCATGGATAAACTTTACCATAAGTGATTTTTTTATTGTTTTTGTTGTAGAGCTTGAAAAATGGTCTATAATGGGTTTGCAAATCTGTCTAAGAACCCTCTGACATTTACAAATACTTTGCTACTTCTTTGGTAATTATATGTTGTATATTCATTTCCCCCTTTTAAGATCATAGAAGCAAAAGGATTGTGTTGGTGATTATACCGATTATAGGACTTATTTGTCTCATTAATATTAAGGAGAATCTGTCGGAGCAAATACCTCTAATCCAAATGTAATCAGATGGTTAATTGGTAGTGATTTCTCCTGGTATGATTGATTCCTTAAAGGCTGAGTCCACTTCGAAAATAATTTGCTTTTAATAGATGCAGAACAACAAGAGAAACAGAGCAAACAAAAATAGAGTTAAATCGGATAACTAATAATAAGGAAGTTATGAATTTTAAAAAAGGATGCAAAACCATTGAACTTAAAGGATCACTACACAAATTGTCAATTTGGCTATCAGTTTGTGACGTCATTGCCGTACTAGTTATCCATTGCTTTAGTTTTATCCCATTAATTTTTCTTTATACCTGATTACCTGATTTCCCCATGCTTTTGCCCAGGTTATAGAATTTTTATTATATTGCATGCATGACATTTTACAGAATCTGTTGTAAACTGTGAAGAATTGATACTATTTTCTGAATATTGTATATTCATAATCATTGATTTTTATATAGCTTATTAAAAATCACATTTTTCATGATTTAACTGAAACAAATGACTCTATTAGTGCATGCACACACACAAAATATTACTATTAATATGACTTGGATGCTGGTGTGAGCAAATATGATTTTTAGGTGGAAAATGGTAAATTAAGTGTATCACTATAAAAGAAAACAATTAGCGGATAGTGAGGCAATGATGTCACTGACTCATGAGCGAGTGGCCAATTCATCTTGTGATCTTCAAAAATGTTCATGTCATTAAAAGTTCAAAATTTTCTTATTAGTTTTCTAATTTTGCTCAAACTTGTTTTGATTAGTTTGGCTGATTTTTCTGCTTCTATTGAAACTAAGTTATTTTCGGAGTGGACTAGCCCTTTAGCACTCTGATTTTAATGCATTTTTTATATTTTTCTAATAACTTATATCGTAAAACACCCTTTCCTCAGAGCTACCGTAGCGTACCAGAGCATTTGCGTATTCAGTATGAACGAGTCTGTTTCACTATATCTGATGATTATTTATTTCTCTGTAAGTCTTGGGTTAGAAAAAAAAATAGTGCAAAACAATCAGGGCCTCAGATATATTTTAAGGATTTCAGATCTTATTGTTTTAAACTCCTCCTTTCTTTTATTAGATCTTCAATGTTTTTAATTCTTCATTTAAATGACTTTCACTTCAGCAGGCACTACCAAACTTGTCTCTAGCCCTTTGCTGAACTTCCATAACTACCATAATAACCAACACATTTACACGAAATAGTGATGGGTTTTGTGAATTGACTATGTTAATTTCATTTGTCAACACCATTTTTGATCACAGATGTTTTAATTGCAAAGTCTTGAAGCAAACATTACATTTTGGGCTTTAGCATGTCTGTTTTAATAGTATTATTTGTTTTGTCTGGTGGTTAGTTTGATCACCAGAATTGCATTTTACTAGGTAACATAATTTGTTGGTACATCTCATTGTGTACATTAACGAAAGGTCTTGATATTCCATTCTTGATTTTGATCGTGCTTTTCTAAATGACTTTTAGAAGTAGGAGTTCTATTTTATTCAACCAGTCCTTCACATTCACATTTAGAAGAGATCGGTCTCTTGAGAAAGGGTTGGAGTAAAATAAAATGTCCCAAAATATCTGTGTTATCCTTGATTATGTATTGAAATTGAAAGGAGACTCGGAGGCATACTGTCTATATCCTAATGCGAGGCCACTCTTTTGATGCATGTCAACTTATGTGGTTTTCAACCCCTGCACGTAAGATAATAGGAACTAGAAAATGAATGCTCAGTGCGACATTAGAATTGATGCAGAGTTATACATGTATATATATATCATCTATCATCTATTATCTATCTGTCAACTGCTTGAGTTAGATAGATAGAAATAACTGAAAAATGGAATTCTCTTTTTGTCATATTACAATTGATGCAGAGTTTCATAGATCTTCTGTCAGTCAAGCGCTTCAGTAAGATAAATAGAAGGAATTAAAAAACGAATGTATTTTTGTCTTCATTTTACATTATATTTAGAGTTTCAGAACAGATTAATTGATAGCCAATCTTTTAGTCCCTATATGAATTGCCTTTTAACTATTGAACCCAAAATAATCTAACTCACATTTCATGGAATGGATTTATAGCCATTGATGCAAAGTCCTTTTTTGTTTTTCAATTCACTGGATATTTTTATTGTTAAATACTTTCCTAAAAGGAATTACCGGTAGTCTATTCTCATGACAATGAAATTATCATGAGTTTATGTCCTTAGCTTGATTTTAACTTGATAATAATGTTTACCTTGTTTTAATGGTTCGTATTTTAAAATTTGTTTCAGTAAGTATTGTACCTCTACCAGTCAAATTAAAACTGTAATCAAGCTAAGACACATGGAATAAATGTTAGCCTATTTGAAGAGCTGATATGAACAGAAAAATCTATTCTGATTGAAAATCTTATCTGTCCTGTTGGTTTATATGATTGTACTGCTGTGAGAGGTCAAATCAAGAGTGGCTGGAACGTGCATGAACTCAGAGAGCGAGGTTCAGTGTTACCGAAATCAAAGTGAATGTTGAAACATAGTTTGGAGAATACGATCGCAAAGAGTTGCAAGAAATTAACTAACGTTTATTGCCCTATTCTATTGCCTATGAAAATCATAGTTGGATTCTATAATATGTCATCTTGTGTAATTTGTCCATGTCAAAGGATAAGACAACTGAAATTATCTTGGCTTGAGTTTGGTTTTAGAGTCTGCGATCATGTTGGAGTGTCACTTTGGCAATGAAATGTTATAAATTGCTCTACGAAATATATTTTCCTTCATTTTTCGACCAAATAAATTAAGATATCAAGTTTGCAAGGACTCTTTATTTTGACATAATATAACGAAATGTACATGTGGCTATAAAGTTGTGGACTAGTGGATAAGTCACCCGACTGCAGATCACAAGGTACGAGGTTCAAGTCCCACCGCGACACTAATGTACTTTAGCAAGACGTTCATCTACATTTGCCACATTCCACCCAGGTATAAATGGGTACCCGATATGCTTTAGCGGTAGTTACTTTGGCAGCTCGGCTACGACCAGGGTAATATATGTAAAGCGCCATGAGCGACATAGCCTGACGGATACCGGCGCTATATAAATAACCATATTGTTATTATTATTTCTTTTTCAGGATCTAAAAGTCGCTGGTCCCCTGGCTGTTTACTTACAAGCATATACATGCAGTTATATTGTTAGCTGTCAGGTAAAACAATCATTTACCAAACAAACATAACAACAAATTACGTTTAGTGAGAGTTACTTGCTTTAAATTAATGCTGCTATTTGGTAACACAAGGAATAAAATAAACGGATGCTTCGTCGTGTGGCTGCCATTTTACATTGCAGTTTCTTAAAATAATATTCCACCTCTCCTGATTTATAAAATGACAAAAGCGAAGAATTATGAAAGAACAGCGAGGCGTGTGAACTTTTCTGGAATGATGCCCTCACGTGTTTATGCATGCTTACATAATGTCATAGCGTGTGTTGTTTAAGAGCTATGGCTGGTAAAGAGATTTATTATGTTTAGAAATCTTGTCTGAATTATATTAGAAAAGTAAAGAAATTTATGAAGGGAAATTGTACCTTAGTACAGCCTGTATACATGAATAATAAAATAACAATTTGTTTGTTTGTTTCAGCGAGGAACAGTTACATGTATTTTGGACGATGATCCTCGTTTATGGAAATACACGGGTAAAGGGATAACTGCCAATTTGCCAAAGTGATCCTAAAAGGAAATATATCCGAAGAACAAGTTATGAGATGTATTTCTCCATCAGCAGAAGATCTTTATGTAGATTTTTTTTCAAAAATATGCAAAGAAAAATATAGTCAGCAAATTAGAGATGCGCAAAAAGCAATCAACTTGCATTGTTTAGAATCTGGACAATTATTATGGTACCATTTGTGAAATTTGCTTTTCTCCCTATAAATTATGTATACGTAATTTTACGGCTTCCCAGAAGGGTCGAGTTTGGTAATTTTTAATCGGAAACGAATGGCAACCAGTAAAAAGGATATTCTGCTGGGATAGTTTCCTGGTGCAAAATGAACTTAATCTTATAATCACGTTGTATCGAAACTTATACTCTAAAAAAAAAAATGCGTTAATATAATAACCAAACATTCTTTTACACATTTAACTCATTTTCTAGCCCATTTAGGTTTACAATGCAAGAGCTTTTAAACATGGAAACTATAGTGTGTGTTGATGAGTGAACTACTGAGTGGTGTTTTTGGAAAAATCTTAGGCTATTATAGGCGCAACTTTCTCGCAAATCGTCTGTTAAGATCAAAACAAGACATTGACTCCCTTGAAGAAGACGTCCACCTGGATTTTTCTTGGGTTTGATAATGCAGAAAAATGATAGAAACAAATAAATGAAAGTTTGTGCAATATCCGACTAAGAAACGGAAAGTCATGAATTTTGAAGTTTTCATCCATGTAACCCAAATTGGCAACACTGTGACGTATCTGGCGAGCTGAACTCTAATTTGCTCTGTACAGAAAATGTCATAACATTCATTTTCTTACTTATTGATGACGGACTCCGCTTTTTTCATACAGGTGTATATAACATAAATCTTTGCAGGTTTTTAGATCTCTCAAGATACGCAATTTGTGTTTGATTGATCGCACGTTCAAAAATTCATAATTTAATTATTTTTAATCTGTTTTTTGCTCAAACTTTCACTGACCGGTTCCTCTCATTATTTGTTTCTGCTTCTATTAAGACCAACTTAAGTGGAGGGCCCCTGTCACATAAAGAATTGTGATTGATTCGAATCGATCGCAACTTCAATTTCATCGTAACTGTGTGCTTGTAAATATAAGAGATAGGAGATGTGTATATTGATGGAGTTAAACTTAAAACAGCTACCATTTGATTTGATTTTTAAAGCCCATCTGCACTAGTTTGGCCAGGAGGGATTGGAACTCCCAGCATAGTCAATGACAGGTTGTAATCTCATCAAATCAGCTCTCAATTAACATACTAAAAAAAGGGGGACCATGCATGGGACCAATAGTCACCGATTAGGCACTGTTTGCTATATAGAGGGCGCAAGTAATTATTAGTAGTGCAATGGGGCTATAATAAAAATCATGCCAAATGTTCAGTCATAATCATTTGACAGGTGGTTTTTGACATCCATATTCATCATAAAAATGTGCGCTGATATCAGATCAATCGATCTTATTGAATGAATTTAAACGGTTCCGACCTCTTTGGTCAATTCGATCGGTGGCTAGCGTTTTCTGCGCAACACTGACTGGTTGAAAGAACTTTGTGTGTCTGGAGCTATTCAAATATTCACATTAAAATACCTGGGCCTTTTCAGAGGTTTGAGCTATGATTAAGAGGGTGATATGGTGCTCCCTTGGAGATCTCGGAATTGGACCCCAGTAAAATTCTGCACTGTGTTCAAACCAAAGTCTTCAACATAAGATGATGGAAAGAGAGTATGGATTTGTGTCTCCGGGATTTATTCAGGATTTTTTCACATTAAAAGGGTGGTAGAGCTTTTCCGTGATGATGGGGACTTGTGTGGGGAGTAAATTGAGAATTCCGAGCGTGAAGCTAGCACATGCACAGACACCTCCATACCAACGCCAAACCAATGTTCATTACCGCGATGGATCGCTGCTTCAAGGCCCGACACCGTTCCAGCAATCCCGTGTCCGCTCGTACAACGCTTACAACCGCTCCACCAAAGTATGTGCAACGTTCGAAGCAACGTTTAATCACCGCCCGGGCAAAGCTGGCTAAGCAGCGGTGGTCCAGTGTTCAAGATTCCTGCGTTGGCCAAGCGGACCAAAGCGTCCACGAACTTGCGTCTAGCGGTGCTAAACTTTGACTGGGCGTTGTTGGAGCGGTGGTGAACTTAGCCTTTTGACAAGGCCTCGTGACTCTGGCTAAGCGGCTGAGAAGAGTCTAGATACCCCAGGTGAACGCGAGACCGAGTGACGAATGTCACAAGCAGCCCTTCTCGCTCTCTCGTTCACCCGGGTTTTTGCGATTAGTCTCATTTAAGTCGCTCGGCGTCTAACAGACAAGTGGCCTTGTTTAAAGGCTATGGTGAACTTTGCCGGAGCGGAAAATTGCCCGCTCCTCACCGCTCGCAATATTTTGTGCAGCTCAAAACTTTCGGAGCGGTAGGAGGGACGATCAGCGGTGGCCGAGCGTATACGGCGTTGCCTTAACGGGTGCCAACTTCAGCTAAGCGGTGGTGAACGGTTACGAGCGGTGATGATTTTTTTTCACCGCTCCAGTAACGCTCAAGCAAAGTTCATGCGGTGAGACCTGGCCTTAAGGGAGATGGGGAGGGGGTGTCTTATAGACACAGTATGCTATTCAGCATAGAACAAAGTCGACATGCACCCCCTCCTCCCGTGTTTGAAGGCCCTGGAAAATCAATACAAGTTACAAGTGGTTTGCAGAACGCGAGACTGCGATATTCATCGTCACCACCAGACTTATAAGGAATCTGCTCCTCTCATTTACATAAATTCCTGGATACGTCACTTAGTTAGTGAATAGATACGGACTTATTGCGCGACAACTCGGTCAATAACATTTGGCCAGTTTGAATAAACATGTTTGCAATCAATATATATATTTGTCAGCATTGGTGATATTAGATTTATCAAATATTTCATAATTATGCACCTCGCTTTTTTTCAGGGACAGACATTTCCATATCTATGTAACATTTCAATCTTCCCAGCGATAAGCGAAATATTAAAAGCCGCATACAAATGGGTGGTCGGCACTTCAGTTTCCTTGCTGTGATATGTGATGGATCCATTCATTGAAATTGAAGCCTGCATCATTTGGTAGGGGACGGGGGTCAGCCTCATTTGCTAAATGAAATTTAAATCAACAAGGCGAGATAAATGATTGGGGCCGGGATGAAGACAGTGTGTGAGGGGACCCCATCACCTCTTCTCTCGACCCCCTGAAAATGGCGCCTCTCCCATAATTATCCCTTTTGCGTAGTGAGAAATAGACGCGAAAATGAACATAATTTGAATACAATGGTTTTTTTTTGGTCTATATATGATCAATACTCATTACAATTATGAGTTATTAAAAGTGCACACTCATGACAATAATAATGAGTAAAGCTGTTCGAATCTACATTTTGTTTTAAATGCCAGTGCGCGCTACATTACGACTTAAAGGTAAAGGCCAGTATTGGAAACGCCCCAATTTCAAAAAATGAAATGGAAGCTCTCATTACCAATCATGTGAAAGAATATGTTTTGACTAATACATGATGAT
>BEXV01000433.1:34943-57328 GCA_003118195.1 Hemicentrotus pulcherrimus
GAGGGAGGCGGGTGGGGGTATCTAAGCCTTTCTTTGTTTCTAACTATTTTGCAGAATGTTTTCATCTTAGTAGATATCAATATTTCAATGTCATTTCTATTTTTTACGAGACAGGTCAATAGATTCATGACTGAACAAAAATAACAAGATTAAATGCAAATATTTATTTACATATAATCGAAGTGATAACTCACATCATAAAAAAAAAAGAAATTGAGAAGCATATTAAGTAAACCTGAAAAGTGTATACATATTTAATATTAAGTATCTGTAAATCTGTGATATTAAGATAACATAATTCCTAATGCCACGGGTTGATAACATCATTGATTTTGCAAATGATTAAAGACGCCGTATACACTCATGTCGAAAGAAATGAGAAGGTGAACCATCATACTTATGTTTGAGTGCAAATATCAAGAAATATCACGTATCCTTGACTAAATGACATCGCCCTAATTCACAAATTACCGCTCAGGGACCAGAAGATCTGTACATAATTGATTTACTTGTCACGAATAGGGAACACTTTTTTTGACAAATGCTCTTTTAACAATCTTCGGCAGAAGATACAATTCAATTCCGATCACAGACACTCAGCATCGATGGGTTGAAAAGTGAAAAGTTTGATTAGAAATGAATCTTTGTCGTAAATACTTAGATTTAAGTAATTTTCAGATTGTCAAGTACAACATTGATATACGGTACATCAATCAATTATACCCTAAGCCCTATTGTCATTTTATGTTCCTGCAACCAAAACCCTTTAGGTGGACACCTTTGATGTTTATTTCCTCACACATCCCTCAAACATAACCCTGACAAACATTATTCGAGTCACTAGTCAATCACTTATGACTATGTCATCAGTTTTTACCCTATGGTGTCAAATTGCATTTTTTAAGATGAGGCTTTGTCATTGGATTTTTTATTTTAATGTTGAAATTCAAACACAATACTCGATGATTTCGCTTTATGCCACGTCAAAAACCGTCAATCGGGAAAGGGATTAAATAAATCACGATGTTAGTTTGAAATGAAAACATTCAATTATTATTAAAGAGATGAAAACATTCAGGTCGAAACACATCGTTACATTAACGGCATTGTTAGTTGACACTTCGAACTTTACGATACATGTTTTCACACATGCATTAAGCACGCTCGTGCGTGTGTGGGTGTGTGTGTGTCTGTGTGGGGCGGGGGAAGTGAAATCGCCAGTGGAAAAATAAATATCTGCAAATTTAAATGGACAATATGACCTTAATCTTATAATTTCTTTTAAAAAGATGTCAAGCTAGCCCATCGGCGTTTTTTTGCATACAAATAAAAGCAATTGATACCGATTTATTCATCGATTGAAATGAGCCAAAATCCACAGTTGATCCCTTTAATGCAATATTCCTTTCAGCCAGCAAATCCAAGAATGATTTTCAAATATGATATTGTGAGTACCTTATTAGCATGTTGAAAAGGATTTTTTTTGGGGGTTAAGAGAAAGAAGGTTTTAAGTTTTTACCTAACACACTTTTTATGATTATCTTATGAAATGGATAGTAAAAAGATGAAATGAATAACAAACATGCTAAATTGTTTCATAATAACTTTGAAAAAGAAAGCCACAGAAATTCGCTCTTTTGGATCTATTGACAATTTTTTTCGAAGTAAAATAGAAACATTTAAAGCACCAGTACGCACTTCTCATTCACACAATGCAAAATTACATGTTGAAATAAAAATGAAAATGATGGTTTGTGCGCTAAAACTTTCGGTTCACTTAAAGGTGCCATATGGCGTCAAAATACCCCGCTATACAATATTGATACATTCCATTTAGCACTTAATTACCGCAAATCTAATCAAGGCCCCACAAAACATCCGACATGATGCATTTTTTTAAAAAGTACTTGACCAAAATGGATAATTCTTGATCAATTAATTAAATTAAATTGACATTTTGTGGTGATGCATAAACGTTCGAAGTCTATATAAGACGGCTGGCATCCCGAAACTTAGTCTTTGCTATACAATAAAAAGCGTCCATATATTTTGAAAATCTGTGAATTGTGATGTACATTGGTAAGATTCATTTCATAAATCATTTCAAATCTTGTGAATGATATACGTTAAAGAAAAATTAAGAGTGAGAGAGAGAGAGAGTGGGGGAAAAAGGGAAAAGAGAGAGAGAGAGAGAGAGGGGGGAGAGAGAGAGAGAGAGAGTGAGAGAAAAAGGGAAGAGAGAGAGAGAGAGAGGGAGAGAGAGAGAGAGAGAGAGATAGAACGATACAGGTTTCTTCGCAAATTATTCGTAGGGTATATACCCGCGATAACTTTTTGTAAAAAGTCATTCGAATGAACACCTCAATAAAAGCGGATGTTCAAAAGTTGTGGTCATTGCCAAACGGTGTATCTTGAAGTAGTTGTAATATGCCATAGCTTCCGATCTAGAAGCCTTCAATGTTCCCAACAGAATAGAGATTAATCGACCTTCATATTTATGCCTAACCCATTTAAAAAGGTCGAGATTCCGCAACCAATAAAAATCTCAAGAAATCCGTCTTGCTGTAACCGGATTCATACGCGAAGAAATACCCCGACTGACCTACAATAATAATATGTCTTGTCATATATATCAGCTTTTGACGTGGCGGGATGGAAAATAAAAGTGAAGTCTCCATTGGTCATTGCCGCCCTGGTTCTTGACGGTGATAGCAGAAAACATGAACAAAACAAGCAATACGATAGAGCAAGGATCACGGTGCTGGAACAGCTGGGTAATGGTACTCGTTTCTTTGCACACGAGTGGAAGTGACGTTGTAGAATCACCTTTATTTGATTGTGATTTCTCAGGAAGTGTATTCAATACACAGCGTTAACCTAACACTTTTAACATTGCCCTGACCCTGATAGTTGTTCCCTCGGGGTTTCATCAGGAAAGTCTAAGCAAGCTTATAGAGATATTAATTTCTTACCATCTCACGAACAGGAGCAAAGCTAGAGGATTTATTTTAGGGGGATGGGTGCGGGGGGGGGGGGCTCCGACTAGAAGCGGTCTTGCTCACGAACTGATCATTTTTTTTCTATTCAATAAATTATGTAAAACTTTCTTCTCTTTAACAGGAGTCTAGAGGTTCCAGACTAAAATTTTAAAAAATCTCACCCTGTATATGTTTCTCCTCCAAGGAAACGGTAAGCTGTCCAAAAGCTCCTCCAGACTTGGGGAATCGGCCGAATTCCTTTGATTGGTGTCCACAAGATCATCGTATCTTATATCACCAATATCTGACGATTGCTGAAAAATAGTATAGAAAGAATCGTCAATATCAATGATATCATGAAAAATATATAAGATTAATTCATTATTAGGATGTATTATTAAGAATTGGCTTCACATGTGCACGAGAGGCGAAAAGCGAACTGAACCATTGAAACGTCGACTCTCTCCTACCGGTATAACTTATTGGGGGTGTGCAGGTGGACCCAAATTTAAAGGGGTTTTCCCATCATCTAATACGAAAAGTGCAGTGATTTTTAACATGCAAATGTGGTGAGTCTCCTCTACAGGGGGTCTAAATTTAACGTCCTATCTGTGCGACGGAGTGTTTTCCACTCAACATAGCCTGCGAATATGAAACAGGGGAGGGACACGTTAAACACACAACGCAGGCTCTCAGTTATCCGCCTGAGCTGGATTCAAACCAACGATTTTTAGTTCATCAGGCAGGCGCTTTACCGACCAAGCCAACTCGCCTCCTCTTTCAATTTACGAATATTGCATTGCAAAACTAGTTGACGTATATGTCTTTCATTCTTTCATTTACAGAGTTTAAATGCACGTTGAATTATATATTTTTTTTTTTAAGAAATAGGAATCATGCACCTAAAGAATTTTAGCTATAGAGATTATATTAACTTTCAAATGCACAACTACGCAGAAATAGAGTGGCTGAAATGAGACATAACATGCCCCATTACAATATCATCAGACTTTTTTTGTTTCAATTTCTCCTAGGCACAGAGCCTAGCTAAAAATGGTCAATTAGCAGCTTGTTTCTTTAAGATGGAAATGTATGTGGCCCATGGACACAGCAAACATTGTCAAGTCCCTCCGGACCAGTAGAACATCTAAAATATGGGGTCGTGGATGTACCCACAGGAATGTGTTAAATTCGCGAGACAGATATATCTATATAAATATAGCTTATTTTTATAACATTATCGTCTTTGCCATATAGTGTATTTTTTATTGCATAAGTAGTCAGGCACGTATAGGCCTCCTGGACACAGTGGCGTATCCAGGTTATGAGAGTATGGGTACTGGCACTGGCACCTGGGCCCTGTTGAGAGTCACCACGGACCAGTTTCTGGTAAAGATCAATTCGAATTTTTGCAATAAAAGTATGTATGGAAATACATGAAAGAGTATGACAGTCATTTATACAAACTTTAAAGGCATGTTTAGCTTATAGAGTTTGTATAAATAAAATCAAAGATGCGATACTAATAGTTATCTCATCAACTCACTTAACATCAAAAAAAGGGGAAAAAAGATAAACTAAAAATGCTCGTAAAACAAGTGAAGTTCTGATCTTAAAATACAGAGATATAATGCTCAGTTCACCGGTGACCTTGTGTTAATTAAGGACCGTCAATACTACTGGACCAGTAGGGATTAGACCACACAGCGAGGTCACTGACAGGTGGTTAACTCATTAACTCAGCTCTCAACTAACATAAGAAAAAGAGGATCATGGGGGACCGACAGGCACCGATTGGGGAAGTTTTCTATATAGAGGGAGCAAGTAGCTACAAGTAGGACAGTGGGGCTTTAATACAAAAAGAGAAAAAGGATTTTTAAAGTATTTTTAAAGGTGATATTCAAAGAAAATCACAAATATGTCAACTTATGTATCACTAGAAACTGGTAAGCTAACAGATGGCCATCGCACAGGTTTTAAGTCAACTACATATCGGGTGATTTATAAAAATACAAATACAACCACCTCCATAGCAGCTGGGATATACGAGTAATTCTCCGGAAAAATAACGATGTTTTAATGACGTCACTATATGGACCAATACTGCACAAACAGACGACATCCTATAAAAAATGAACATAACTGCAAGGCTTTTATTTGTCAAATTATAATGAATTTAGTGTATATAAATGTAATGGCATGTCAAACCATTTAAAAGGGGATATGACCCGATTCTGATAACTAAAACCTTTTGCTTGTAACTACACAGGATATGGGTTAATTAACAATCAAAGAAACCAGACTTTCAAACTGAAACCCCCCCGGAATGATATTAAGGACGGCATTTGTACCCTCTTGAAACGCCGAACATACCGCGATGTGTGCAGCTGAACACAGAATGACGTCTTATTTTGTTTACAAGAAACAGATTTTTTTTTGTACCGCTGCATTTGACATCAAAATAAAACCATGCGCGGGGTTTAGAGTGCATGAGGCAATAGATTATACATTTTGCCTGACGGTAGTGAATTAAGAGAAAGAACTCAAGAGAAGATGAAAACACAGGCACTGAAAATGTGTGAGATTTCATGGGACATCGTCTGCTTGAGCAAATCATGTCCATACTGTGATCTCACACATCTCACCAGCGGTCGGAGAGCTCTTCAGGTGCTATGCCGGGGCTGTATTTAAGTGTTTTTTAATTTGTAATAATCATTACTTTGAATGTTTCCAAGCATTTAATTTTGATAACCTTGTCGAATCACATTTTCAACTTTGCAATAATGAAAATAAAGTTAGTTTTTGAAATCAATGAATATCTACTTTAAAGAAAAGAACAAAATCTTGGATGCATTTGATATAATATTAATCAAAATGATACGCCTGAATACGCTACAATTATCGAACGTATGCTACTCCTGCATCGCACAAAACACAATTACCAAACTATAAACTTTTGTAAGACCTTAGGAAGGAATCAGAAAAATCTGCCAAGTTTTAAAATAAGACTCTTGATATGAATACACTTGTCATTTGATTTTACTCCTTACGTACAGACGTATTCACTCACATTATATCGAACAAAAGGTACATAACAAAAATCACCACCAATAATTAAAACAATCCATATTTTAACCGAAAATGATTACAAACGAAACCCCATATCGTTAACCATTCCTTTTTCAATTTTTAGCGATATGACTACTAATTACATTTCGAATAGTCCATGGTTAGAGATACATATGTGAGTGCGTGTATATGTGCGTGTGCTTCCCTGTCGATGAGGTGCCGTAGAAATGATGTGGTAACTATTCCAACTAACATAGCTTTATATGATTTAAAGTTGTTTAAAATGGAGTTTCTAGTATGGAGGTATGCTCAAGTGTGAGAGCGTACATTATGTGCGTATGAGTGCAGGTGTGCCAACCTATCAATGAGGGGTCGTATAAATGGTGTGAAATCTAGTCCAAGTACGCTAGTCATCTATTATTTCAACGTTTTTTAATAAAAATGCATGAGATGATGAAACAACCTAAAGTGTCCTGGACATTGAACTTTGACCTCCTGTTATGTTTGCATCATTCTGCGAGAAAGTATCACCATTTATCATCCCTAACCCAGGATGAGAATGAAAACGAATTATTCCTTAGTGTAATGTTCTTGTTTTTTTTACTACAATTTTGACTTTGCTCATTTAAGAAATGATACTTAAATGTTTCAACCGTACAAGTTTATAAAAACGACAACAACACTACCTCCACCCCTCCCCCAATTCATTTCCTTTACTTTGATAGTCTTCATTAGTTTGTAGTTTACGGTTTCTGTTTTTTGATAATTAATATTAAATAATTAATACATCATGCCCATCTCTTTCATACGTTTTAGATGCCGTACATATACATATTACGTACATTAAAAGATAATTTTGTTCGCTGATCAGAAGAAAAAAAAGATTATTAAGCAAAATGGACCAAAGACTTAGAGGAATCTCTTGTGACATTTCATGACAATCAAAATTCCGTTCATGGCTTGAATAATCTAGTGTTCACATCTAGTAAGTGGCCAATAATCTAGATATAGCTTTTGGATGTACAGAAAATCTTCAACACAAACGCACACACGCGCACACACAACCCAACCACACTCACGTGTTACTCGGAAAAAATAAACACAGTTGAACTTTAATGTTTTTTTTCAAATAAGGGAAAGGAAAGCCAAAATAAGTTCGAAATATTTATCACAGATTTTATCCAATGAAGCCTTGTATTATCTAAATATGATTCGCTGAAAGGCGAACTAATAAGATGGTATATTTTCACATACTAATGGCTGTTTGCGCCTCTGTGTGCTCTTTCTTCCTCCCTCTGTCCGGCGATTTCACAAATTAGTGGCAGATCAATATTATCTTTTTACCAGAAAAATAGTGTATTTTTCCAGCATCGCGACCAGATCCGTAAAGAAAGCAGCCGTTTTGAATCCTGATGGATTTTCTTTGTTAGATAATTGTTATTGCTACAGAATCCAAGCGGCTACAATCAAATACTGCACTTTGATAACAACTTTGACGGCGGTCACATATCACCACTTAATATCAAATATAACTATAAGCTTTTTGTTGATTTCATCTGAATAAATACGTTTTTCAAATATGTGCTCCAATGTTATAGTTATTATTATCATCATCGTCTATCGATAGTATGTGAAAGGCCATTTTAAAATAACGGTACGTGAAAGATGTCAGTGGAAACAAATAAACTTTCGAAAAATGAAGACTCTATACCCAAGATAGATCATATTCAGATTACATAAAAAGTGATTACAATGTTTCCCGTTAACACACATTCTTATTTAGCCTTTTGAAATGCGTATTGTTATAACACCTACTCAATGGAAATGCGCAAGAGTCGCCCAATTTCTTTAAGGAGGTGATGAAACTTGTATGGAAATATATCGCCCTATTTCGATGGTTTATATTTTCGCTACATGTAAGGAAAAGGTCGGTAATATTTCATATTTATATATCTTATTTCTTTAACCGGAAACGATATAGTAATATAGTTGTCCATCAGGATTTAGGCCCATGTATTCCACGCAAACTGCTCTTTTAAAATGTAACAGGAAAATGGTTGAAAAAAATTGATTGTGGAAATGTTGTTGGTCTAGAAATTATCGACCTAAAAAGTGCGTCCATACCATGCATCAATGAATGTTAAAGTATTGGAAAAAATATGAAATGGCTGGTTTTGTCAACCCACACTTTAATGGTTTAAAAACTAATTTAACGGTAGGAAACAATTCACTACTGCCCTATGGAAATCATTAAGGAGTTTAACAAATGCAAACGTTACTGAAAAGATAACCGTACAAGTCTAGAAAAATGAAATAACTGATTAAAGAGAAGCAGCAAACATTTTCAGAAATTAATTCAGTAGTGCTGTGAAAAGTTTAACCGACAATATTATTGTGAAGCATTATTATTGTGAGCCAAAGATAATCTGTCGGAACCTACAAAATTGTTTGATCTGCCAGTTATCGATAGCGAATTTGTAAAGAAAGAAATTGAGGGTTTTCCGATAACCAAGGCTACATGGAATGATGGATTAAGTGTCAAGATTTTGAAATATATTTGTAACATAAACATTGTCATAGATATTCTCACGTATATATATAATCTGTCACTGACAAACAGTTTAGTGCCTGCTACACGGAAAATAGCAAGAGTACAATCTTAAAGAGTGGAGATCAATTTCAAGTAGGCCTATGTAATGATAGGCCGATCGCCATTTCCCCTATCTTAACCAAAATAATAGAAAAGGCAATGCATATAAATCTCCTTCAATATCTGTCGGAAAATTAATACTTAAAGGCCGTGTAGCTCGGCAAATACTGGTTGACGTCATCTACATCTTCCTGTGGACGACTGCACGTAAACAAATGGACTTGATCAACAGTAGTCAGCGACCTAATCTTTACATGGTCAGCGTTCGCGAAGCAGACCGAAGTTTTCCTCACGCTTCGGTTTCGCGTATGTTGCACGCGCGTGATTGCTGCGGTCGCGTTGTCCGTAGTCGATATCCGATGGGCCCCGAGGAAGGCCACGGTAAGAACACGTAGTCTCGTCAGTGTAAACTCCCTTTAACCTTTTCACATTGTAAACACGACCTCGTAATTTTAAATGCATAAATAAAATAACACTCGAAATCGTATATGACAGATTTATATTCGTCGACGATATTTCTCAACGAATAACTCACAACACAGATAAAATGACGTTGAAATTACCCACATGAAGAAACAGAGTTATACAAGACGTCATTTACTTGTTGAAAGTTAGAATGAGCTTCCGCTTGAAGTTGAATAAGCACAGAGCTCTACATAAATTTCTTACATGATACCGTGTTCATTCTGCCGTTGCTGTATAAAATGGATGTGGACTGACTATAATGTACTGTTTTTCCACCTCTGGCAGATTTAATGCACTTTATATCCTAGATTTAGTTCTCACATGCATGTTTATCACAGTTTCTGTCTCATTATCTATCTTGACTCAGTTTTTTTGTCGTCTTGCTTGATTTCATTCCCATACCATGCTCACAATGTAATGTTAATACAATTATCATTAATTAACTGTTTTTCTTTTGTGCACTATTGATATGTGCCAATTATTTTCAGTTAATGTGTTCCTATGTCTTTGTTTAACTTTTTTTTATTGTTGATTTTTTTTAATCATTATCTAAACCATGCATGAATTATGTTAAATGTTATAAATGATTTTTTTTTTGTACAGTTCTAGTTCTTATTTATGTATTTGTCATGTACAGCTTTTATAATCAGGGCTCTGTGGAAGACCAGGTTCTATTTGTGTATACTGAACAGACTATCCTGAATAAAGAAGTGAAATTTAAAAAAAGAAAAGAAAAAGAGAATGCATACCATAATTGATAATAACCATATTACCATCGATGGCTATCAAAATTATAAAAAAACGTTGAGTACTGTAAGTTCCTAGGTGTCGTTATTGACCAAAATCTGTCATGTAATACTCAAGTTGTTTTATATCGATAAAAAAAAAATCCTCAAATGTTTATATTTTCTTAGAAGGCCCCGTTTTTATGTCCACCAGGACACTACCCTATTATTTTATAAGTCAGTTATCCAGGATAACTTTGATGATATTTTTAATGCCGTCAGCAAAAATGCCTATAAATCGTATTTCAATTGACACCAACAACTCCCTAACATATTGCTTCGTATCGTTATGAATGTGAAGTATATGTTTCCCTCACATTTGTGTATCATACTTCAAAATTAGAGCGTCTATAATAAAGTAAGGTCCAAACTTTTATCAGGCTCAATTTTTTTGATTGTGTGTTTGATCGCTGTCATTTCTGCGTTCTAATAACAAATGCAAAGTTATAAATTTTTACATAAGTGTTAAATAAATAGCAAATCATATCTAACAATACTATACATTCACCCTAATATAAAGCATACGAACAAGTATAACGGATATATGTATATTTTTATGGAACTAAAGAGATAATTTTTTGAACGCTGGAGACTGCCATCGTGAGCGGTTAGCCTGGAAATGAATGGCGGCCTCATAAAGAAGAAAAAAATTGCAACAAAACGCTCTTGGTAAAATCTAGTGATCAAGTGGGTGCAGTACAATTGCAGGTGCGGGTGCAACAGACGGCAGTTGAGTAAAAGGAATAATAAATCATGGTTTCAGAAAAAGCTATTATACTTATTTGGAGCGTTTGGCAGATATCATTGTAGTATTTTTTGTTTGAGTACAGCTTTCAAGTATTAGAGGGTTGAACAAGATTTGATATGCTCGGAAAAATTATTCCAATTGAATTTAACCAGCGCAGAGGAAGTTAAAATAGTTTATCTATACTTCACGTTAACATCAGCAGAAGCTTTAAAGCGCCACCTAAACAACAACCAAAAACAACTAAAAGCGAATCAAGTCGATAGGTTTTGTTTTCTGACACATGCCCTTTTCTCTTAATCTTCGGATTTTGTCTGTATTGTTTTATCAGTTTTTCTTATTTGACTCTTTATATTCATCTTTTTATATCCTATTTCTTCTTTTCCTTCGTTTTTTGCTGCAATATGACAGCTTCTTTGTTGCTTTGCACATAATTCATATTTTATGATTGCTATTTGTTTGTTTATATGTTTCATTTTATTGTTTGCTATCAGCCGAAAAGGGCAACCCAACCCAACCCACTCCATGAGTGGTGATTATATTAATCATATCATATCAAAACAAAATATAATTATGTGTATGCATTGGAACCTACTTAAATTAAATATATCTAATATTGTTATTAAATGACAGTGGAAAACATTTATGAAACAATGCCCTAAGCTTTCCCGAATCAACATTGCAAATATAGTCAGTTATTCTGGGACAAGTTCATCCCACACGTTAAGTAATACAACTATTGGCTATTTATCTCACATTATTCTCCCCTTAGGGGAGCACAGATTGAATCTGGACACGCCATTACTTGTCACCCGACTCTTTCAATTGGCCATTAACAACACTTTTATCTTTGCAATGATCCCTTATGTCTTTTTAAGGGATAGACAAACATCTTTTTCTTCCCACACAGTCAACGGGAAATCATCCAATGGTTTGTTCATATGTTTCATTTTATTGATTGATTTTGACCTCTTTGAAAAACAGCTCTTAGCCGAAAAGGGGCATGCCCAATCCGATCTAATACATGAGTGGTGAATAAATAAATCAAATCATAAATATATTATGAACCGTCAAATTCAGGATATGTCCAGTGATGTTACATAATTCAGCTAGGCCGCAGGCCTAGGTTAAAATATAATGGCACGAGAGAGAAATCTTCGTTTGGAAAACAATGTATGTTTTTTATATTGAATAATGATATGCATGCAGTATTTCAAATAATAATTGGGGGCATTTGCGATCCTATGGATTCAGGCCCTCACGATTACACTCAGGTTGCCTTCGATCACTGTTGTGTGCGTTTTACCGTGCGGGGAATATAGGTTGTTATATTGCACGCTCGTGAACATGTTGAGACTCTTGTAACAGCTTTTGAACCGCCTTAGGATGCTCTCTAACAAATACCCTATGTTTAAATATATATATGAAATTACAAGGTTGTATGTTTCTTTTCTCAAGCCCAACCCGTAACTATGTTCACTGTGTAGGAATTACTCAGAAAAGGAGGTTAATATAGATCACACTAAGAGCTTTATACATGCCTGCGGGCAAAAAGGTATTGTGACATGTCTTGTCAGGAAATATATATATATAAACGAGCTTTGACCCGGTGTTTTCCCAAGTACCATTTATATTCACAAAAGGTTTATATTGAAACGTTTCAAATGTATATATACCCAATGAAAAAGCAAATTGTGATTGCTAGAAAATCTCCGCATAGGTCAAATGCCATAGATTGTAAAAACGGTGGCCATCAACTGATGATGGGGAAGATGTATCATGTGTCTTTGTAAATTCATTAACGCTAAATGGAGAAGATTATTTCCCTAGATAACACTGATTCGATATGTTGTGCATTTTTAACTGAAAAGATTGGGTGCAATTATACATTTCCTGTCAAGCCACATTACAACATTTCTTGGTCCATCAATCATGATTAGCTTTGTATTATTGTGATGTGTGTGAGTGCGCGTATGAGCGGGATGTGTGTAAATGCGGGTCCATTGAGTTGAGAATGAGAGGGGGGGGGNGGGGGGTGGTAAAGCGATAGTGCCTGCAGTGTATACAGGATACTCATCCTGGATCAATACGAGCAACTTTATTTTATACTTTTCCAACCACTCTTGAGTGCTGTTCATGATTTTAGTTTTAAAATGCATGAGATGAAGAGAAGGGTATATAGAAATGTATATACAATCGAAACTGAAGTGTCCTGAAATAGTCAACGCTATTACTTCCAAAATGTTTGTATCAGAGTGAGAAAGTATTCTAATTTCAAAAGGCCTATGTCCATAACCAAAGGTACACTAGGAAAGGGTATTCTTACGGTGCCAAAATAGAGGAAATTTTCACGATTGCATAGGCATGGATGTGCATCGATTTAAAAATGTACCATTTAGACTCTGAAATTACCTAATTAAGTGTAAACGTTAGCCTGCCTGATCCTAATATAAATTACAAAGTGTAGGTCGAATACATACTCTCTTCTGAAACCCTCATGTAAATCCAACAATCAAACGTTTAACAATGGTTTTGGTTTGTTTGTTTTCATGATTTGATTTTTTTCCAAATATGTACCTAATTGTAATTGTCTTTTTTTTCTTCTTTTTCTGTTAGGTGTATAGGCGTGTGCGTGTATGTGTAAGTGTGGGTGTGTGTGTGTGTGTCTATGTGTGTGCGTGCGTATGCGTTCGTGTGTTTATCTCAATTGCCTCCCATAGTAGACCCTTGGTTACATATCAAGCTATACTAATTCTACTTGTATATCTTCTTTTCTATATATACTTATGTATACGCAATTTACATTCAATGCCAGTGTCTTCTGTTTCTGTTATTTCAATGTCCATAATTGTCGTTTTAACATGCCCCTTTTTTACAATCTAATTTGTTCCTTCTAAATAGTCGTTTATTTTTTGCCGTATTTTGGACAAATCAATATTAGTGAATCATAATCGAAAAATGTAGATCAAATCATGCAAGGAGAATGGGATGAGTTGCTTCTCCCAATGAAATTTCTATATTGATAGCAGAATTGAGGGATGTGGGGAAATTCGTAAGATAAAGCGAAATGATGTTTCAATAGAGATACACATCGTCATCTGACACTTGGTTATTAGAGGGGCAGGAAAATTCAAATAGCCTAGTCTATAAAATTTCATCATATTTTACAGTAGAACAACAACTTGTTTATTTAATCAACTGACCTCAAAGATCTCACTAATACAAGTTGGTAGATCACTGCATACTTTGTCAAAAGTGATTTTTACTTTCTTACGGAATGCCGGGCAGTAAAGCCCCTTGCCAAGATGAGCTTCAAAGCATTATCTTTTCATTGAGAGGGCCGTCGCACTCTTAGGAAATCACTTCAGCGTACCATTGGATCTCTATATCCATTCATTATAAATGGATTGTCCCCACTGCTACACTTTGAATCTTATTTCAGCATCGTCATTTATGATTCAGCTGTCACTTGTCATTTGTTTATTTTCACATCGTGAACACGACCTCGTGACTGGGCGCACCACACCTGATTGGGCAAGGCGCTGCTGGAGCAAGTATTTGGGCTACACGGTGTGATGGAAGTGGAAATAGCTTTTAGTAGCAACCTATTTCAGCAGGTCCATCTATTCCACTGAATTGCAGTGTCAAGAATATCGACGTTTGAATAACCTCTTTCATCCAATCACGCAATTAAATAATAAATCATCGCTTAAAGGTACTATTTCATGTTTTTTGGAATATAAAAGGACAAATAGGGAAATATTCGTTATCAAGTAAATAAATGAATCGCATACGGAAATATTTTTCTAGAAAGGTATATTTTCGGGCAATGTTCACATTTCCCTTTGTTATTTGTTTTAAAATTGCGTTTCCGAAATTCACTCGTAGGACAAAAAACTAAAAAACACCTGTCATCAAGATTACTGAAAATTCCCATGTCTGATATCTGAAACACATCTCCATACATTTATGAATTGATTTATTCATATTTGAACTCTATATTTTATGTTCACGCAATACATATTACACGGTACTCTTTAAGGGATCGTAGTTCTACTTAAAAGCAAGCACAATCCTCGAAAAGCTTTGTATCTGTTACGAATTAGACGAGAAGTATTTGTTTTTCATTCATAACATGAATATATCGACGGTGTGAAAAATGGTAAGAATATTATTCAATGTATTATAATATACTTGTTTTACAGACTTCATTAACCTGTCATCTACATGATTTCCGCTAAGAGAAATTCATAGGTCATTGTAGAAATCGGTACTGTGGATAAAAAGGGAGGAGTTGGATTAATATGCTGGATAATGATACATAAAGAACGTTAAACGGGAAGTTTATCATATGGGAGGAATTGTGTATACCAAACTGAAAATAATATAAACGAAGATAATGTTTAGAAAGATTTTTAAAAAGGAAGGAAAGAGGAGTGGGTAAAAGGAATGTAATACGCGGGAACAGTTTATGTATGTATGCATTTTATACTATTTACATTAGATGTATTTAATGTTGTGAATGACAGTGAAATACCTTATTGAAACAATGCCTTAAGCTTTCCTGTCTCAACACTTAAAATAGTTAGTTAATCTGAGACAAGTTCATCCCCCACGTTAAGTTTATTTCACATCATTCTCCCCTTAGGGGAGCATAGATTGAATCTGAACACGCCACTACGGGTCACCCGACCCCTTCCAATGGCTATTAACAACACTTTTATCTTTACAATGATCCCTTATTTATTTTTAAGGGATAGACAAACATCTTTTTCTTCCCACACAGTCAACGAAAAACCATCACCTGGAATGTAGTTCTTCTGAAAGGGAGTTCAAATGTTCTTTTACCTTTAACATTGTGAATAGGTTCCATCTCTTCTCGTCTTTCATCAGGTTCATAATCATTCTCTCTCTCTCTCTCTCTCTCCCTCTCTCTCTCTCACTATTTCTCTTTAATTTGATCCCCCTCTCATTTTCTCTATCTTTTAAAATACATTTCTAATAATTAGGTATTTCAGACATGACTGCACTATGATAAAATTATGAAGTAAACTTACTAGAAATAAGTGATTGTAGTATTTTCTTACCTTCAGTATATCTGGTAGAGGCTGCTCGGATCGTGGACTTTCAGCTCGTCTTTCTGGTTGGTAGAAAATAGTGGAAGTTTTAAAAGTATGCACAAATTTTTTAATAATTTCTGAATATGTATATGGTGGTTTTAAACTCAGTTTTGTTTTACTCCAATGTTTTAGAGGTTACACTTTTTAAATGTCAAAATGCATCAACACACAAATATAGCAAAAACGAGCACATAACCCAAACACACACGCTCATACCCACCCACACCATCCATATCTATGCACAATACTTCATCTTTCATCGTTGTTCCCAAATAAACTGTTTTATGTCGATAACAAAAACATTTATATGACTTTCGCACAATTATCGACGTCTGGTTTTATGTAAATTATTTTCGAAATACACGTATAGAACAGGAAGTTACATTTAAAAAAGAAAAGTTTATTTTCAGAAAATGACCGGCACGCAATGCTATTAAACGTTCGGTCTGAGGCGAGTTCATACCTCTATACCTAATATTACAGATATTGCATCTTTGCAATTTCTATTTTGACAATCGTGATTAACATTTCCCTAATTTTGTAATTGATTAATGCGAATGTATAATGCTCAAGGAAGCATAACAGTGTCTAGAATTAAGTAGCATATTTGCTGATCGTTTTATTCTTGCTCTGTGCATGGTGTGTCAGGAATACTTACTGCTTTGGTAGATTCTGGCGCATTTGGTCCAGCATTCTGAAAATAGGAAGGCCAAATTCACAATAAGTAGATGATATAGGGTAGTGTATGGTCATTATTCGCAGTTAACATTACCAATACACAATGATTATTTGGAGAAATATATATAATACACATGAAGAAAAGAATCTATAATGCTATAGAAATATGATTATCTCAAAGCATAGGGTATGCAAATCACGTTCCACATAAGGACATATCAAATAACAATAGTCTTTTAATGAAATATTTAAATAATAAAACAATTGAAAGCGTCAGTTTTTTTGCGGTCCCTGAGTCAATTTACTAAATAAATAAATCATATAATATAATATAATGAATCAATCAATATTATGAAATAAAGCACTTCATGTTTTCCCTATTAAGTTTAAAACCTATCAACTATTCAATCTTCGAAAATCCATTGCTGGAAAAAATATTGAACATACTGTAGTTAAAAATGATCAAAATTCACTATCTACTCTTCCTTTTTATTATCTCATAAATATAGTGTCATTCTACTTTAAGTCTTCATATAAATGATTACCATAACAAAATTCAAGAATGTTTTTCCTTCGAAACAGAAGCAAACTACATTGTACGGAATATTCCAAAATATTGAAAATAATGTATCCCCAAAATGTGATGGACCAACTGACTCACTTTGATTTCCTGTTCTGCATTTACACGCTGTGGAATCTGAAAGAAATAAAGTAGACAAAAGTATTCAGGGTAAACTTTTACTGGTTGACATTAGGAACTATTCAGTATCATCCATGTACAAACAAACACAAATGATCTCAAAAAATTAAAAACTAAGGCAATGTCTATAGCCTTGCCATTATTATCAATTGTAATATGTGTACATTACAATGGAGAATCGAAAGTGCACTAAAGTTGTTTTTTTTTTCTCGAAAATTTTCACAATCCAGTTTTATGTATACAACTATTTCTAAAAGTTTACTGAAGACTCAGACCGTATAGATATATTCTTTAATCGCTGTTAAGGATTACTTTATTAAATGGTTGAATTCATATCTTAGCTGGCATATGGAGAAACACCGTGCACTATTATTATCACAAAACAAAATAAAATGTATGTTTATCTAGCGATACATTTCTTTATGCCATTACATTTACATAGCGCGAATGATTTTGTAAAATTGGGCTAGAGCATGTCTTAGCGTTAATAAATATCAAACTTCCACTTCCTTATATAAAATCATTTCAGGGTAGATAGCACATGCATTATCACTGGTCAGTGACCTCTATCAGACACCTTAATCTTAAGGACAGGAAGTTAACCACAAAAAAAAAAGATCAGTACAATAATACTTTAAAATATAAAATACGATCACAAAGACTTTGAAAAAGCATCCAAAGGGCAACTGGCTATTACAGTGCCCGTTGATTTGAGTTTACGCGATAATATTTTCATTATGATATTAAGGGGTGCATACAGTGCGCTTAAATTGCGTTTCATGTTAATGCCTTCATTCGGCATTCACTTAAGGGTACATAATTAGGAACGAAGTTATGTAATTGTGTTCTACTAATCCTATGCGATTCTAGATGCATTTGTTACACAAACGGGCGTCTGACGTTCTGAATCGAGTGAGTTTCCGAGCTTTCAATTGGAGTCAAGTTTTGGCAGGTGTTTTTCCAAGGTAATGAAACCTTTTGTATAGAAAAGCCGTAAAAGGAGACATTTTGTCCTTTAGAGAACTTGATATTGCTGCACACGTCATTCTACTTTTCTGTTAAGAGAAGAGACGGTCGTGTTTTAGACGACACATTTTAGCGCCAAACAAGGAGCAAGGTGAGAAGGGGCGCGCGTTTCAAGTTCAGCCTTAAAAGGGTTCTATCTGTGGGTCCCTCGTGGTGAAAGGTGTCGGTACAGAGCAGGGGAAAATATGAGCCACATATAGGTAGACAAAGAGAGACAGAGAAACAGAGAGAGAGAGAGAGAGAGAGAGAGAGACGGGGAGGGTGAGAGATCAGGAGAGACCAAAAGAGATAAAGAGGTATAGAGACAACAATTGAAATGATAAAGACTATTTATATTTGAATATGTGCATTGATGTATGAGAGATAGAAATCCAGATGTAACGTCAGGGCAAGTGAAAATACAAGAACAAGAATTGCACTTATTTATAAATGAGTCAAGGATAAGTCTCCACGGTGTATACTTGCTACCATTGGTGGTAAGATATAGAGTGAGAGGAAAAATAATTGTCTGAATTAAGAAAACTTTTTCATAAAATTCAACAAATATGTAGTTATACATTAAAGGTACGTTGTTCCTTAGCTAGTTTAAACTGTACAGGTATTGTGTTTCAAATTGTATTACTCTTAGTTCATGTTGATGCATTATTTAAGATATTTATTGATTTCTAGACTCCTCCCCATCCCGCAATGAAACAGAATATGGGGGTAGAAGATATAAAGCAAGTTATCGGCAAAAATATCAATTTAATGAAAGACCAAATTATTTTTCTCCAAGAATGTCTTTATGCTCTTTTATCAGTAACCAGTAAGATTGTGGAAGTATGCATGCGATTTATTACGGTTTGGCAATGGAACCAAAAAGTGTAATAAACATACTACAATCAATTGTTTTGTGGTTAAGAAATTCGAACATTATAATATATTCCGCTCACTGATGTGTACAACATCCCTTTGGATGTCACATTAACGTAACATTTTTTTTTCTAGGAAGTGTTCTTAAATGTGCTGGTTATTCGTAATACTTCATGAATACACATGACATAGCGAGAACGGGTATGTAAAGGTTATCGCTTAGATCACAAAAGTCAGGCTTTCCAGAAGACTTTCATCTAACAGTGGTTTTACAGCGGGAGTTGACTCCAAATCAAATTCGATACCCCTTTCAAAAGAAACGTCCTTCTTTTCTTACACTGATGATTTGCAGCGATTTTAGCGGCTAATGTACGCGTGTCTGATAATATAAAGACTGACTTCGTTTTTTTTTTTTTTTGCCGCTCTTCCCTGTTTTTTCCCCTCTGAAATGAACGATTGCTCTTTAGCTTGGTCTTTTCTGTTGTGAGTGTGAAATTTCGCTCTACATTTAGGCATTCGATACCATAATGCAGAATGTAATTGGAATCGAAGTTCCAAGGTTGTATTCGATGTATAGGCATTGATTACATGCATGAAGACATAAGCTATCAATGAGGACAGGCAACCATATAAGGAAAGGTATCATTTGGAGAAAATTGAGGGCAGTTCAAGGCAGTATGAATGCAAATTGGAAAACGATCGTTTCATGATAACATATGTTCTCACTTTGCTCTCCAGATTAAATCATTTCATGACGTTGGCGACAAAATCAGGACCATAATTAAGGGGTTTTGTCCTTGAATGGATATTATACCAATAATTGACGCATGCTCACAATGTAACTAATAGTCTCAATAGAATCAGATACAAGAATGGAAAGGAACCTCGTTTTCCTTTTAAGACTGTTATCATCAACAATTGAATAATCACATTTTTTCTTCACCATCGTTATCTTCATCATTAGCGTCATATCATCATTTTTCATCTCCATCATTTTCATCGAATCCTAATATCACCATCGTTATCATCCCCATCACCACCACCCCTTACGTCCAAAACACCACCACCACCACCACCAACAAAAACAATACCACCACCACCATTAATACCACCACCACCAGATCACCACAAGCTTCACCATTAACACCATTAACACCACCACCACCAACACCCCAACCACCACCCCAACAACCACCACAACCACCACCATCACGACAGCCACCAGCACCAACAACAAAACCCCCACCACCAGCACCGCAACCATCACCACAATCACCACCACAACCAGCACCACCAACACCACGACAGCCACCAACACCATCAGCAAAACCACCACCACCACCAGCCCCGCAACCACCACAACAATCACCACCAAAACCACCATCACCACCACCACCATCACGACAGCAACCAACACCAACAACAAAACCACCACCACCAGCACCGCAAACATCACCACAATCACCACCACCACCACCACCACCACCATCACCAGGACAATCGCCACCGCTTCCACCACCATCACCATAAACAACATCTCCTCCCTGACAACAGTAAAAAAGACAGCTACCAACACCATCGTCGTCATCTCATATTCATTGCTACCATCATTTGGAGAAAATCACCATAAACAACATCTCCCTGACAACAGTGAAAACGACAGCTACCAACACCATCGTCGTCATCTCATATTCATTGCTACTATCATCTTTATGTTTACTCAAGCGAAGTTTTAGCAACCTTAGCTAAGGCCTTGCTTTTAAACATATTAAACGCACTTAGTCTATGGGTATGTCACGATAAACTAATATAGGCAGCTCACTCGTCGTAATCTTAAAAACAAACCCCGTTCATGATGGTAAACCTGTCCGTTAGCTGAGGATTTATGATACCATGGGGAAGGAACATGCTATTCAGCTCTCTGAATATTAATATTCATGTCCAAAATGATTGATACTTTTTACGTCAAAATATAACCTCTTGTGTGTATTTTCTGTTCATAGAAAATTGGAGAAAAGGAACAGATCAAGAAAATCACAATGACCTCTACAAATCAACCTATAAGGAACGGAGAAACCTACTAAGTAGAGCTAACACGTCAACCGGTAGACATAAAAGCGGGAAAAATGGATCAATCTAATTTGTTACTTGACCTTCATGATGTAACACCTGAGGGTAGAATGGACTGAAAGGAAATTAAAATGTGAAACCTGTCTCCTTGATTGCAACTACCTATATCATTACCATAGAAATGTCTAGACAACAGGCGAGGGATAATGCATTAATTCTATGGGTCTAGTGGTTTTTTCGCCGGACTGTGTATCACAATGTACTCGGTTCGAGTTCCTGCCAATTCACTTACGAACTTTGGCGAGACATTGATCTTCATTAGCCACACAAAACCCTGGCGTAGTAATTAGGAAAATAGCAGGATTATTCCGTGCGCTAAAAAAAAACGGTTGCTGAAGCTAAGTAGGGGTACCTATTCCGAACCTTCTTGGAAATGCGTTTGGACGTTATATCATAATCATTATGAGCATTATCAGGATCATCATTATTGTTGTCATCATTGTTATTGTTGTTTTGGTGTAGTTTTCTTGGTGTACCATATATTCACTGAAATGTTACCAGCATTTAATAATAAACGTTGCATTATCTCATAGATGACTCATTCCAATATTCTCGTTGATTTATCTGATGAAATGTATGCTCATGATGTTAACATGTTACACATTTACATGTTTGGTATAGGCAAAATGTAGCGTATTTAAATTGTCCTGACAAGTAAGTTGGTTTCTTGACAGTTTTTGCGATCGAGTTATTAAACGTAAGGAGATGCATCAACACGGTTGAAGTCAATGACTGAAGATCAAACATATGAATTACAAATTGGTCACAAATTATGTATCGCCTACATTAACAATTATTTTCTCATTAACAGAGAGCATCAGAAAATGTGCAAAGAGGTATTGTTACACGAGGGTGGAGGAGCAAAACAATGACATTCAACAAATTTAGGATATTATGCCAGTTTAACACTTAATAAACAATATCAAATTCAATTCATGTCTTGAAAACACGACTGACACTAAAAAAACAACCATTTAAACGAGCCTCCACGAGCGACTCGAAGCGAGAATGTGAAGGCGATCGTTTTCGGTCTAAGGGCTGTGACGTTAGAGAGAAGATACGATCCCATCATATAATGCAGTGCGCTCGCCGCAGTTAAAGATAATCGTGCTTTTCTGTGGAGGGGGCTTGGGGTTTGAACCCCCTTTTAGCATTTTTAATATGTACCTTTTGGTTACCCCCCCCCC